>VBVQ01000631.1:0-51679 GCA_011636635.1 Tetramorium simillimum
TATTTCTAGTTTATTTACATCCTGTACATCATAATTTTGTACAACTTGTACGACGTGATAATGGGACTTTTATAGACAAACATATTTCGTAGGAAGGTTTTTTTCGTTCTACGGTACATTTTACCGTACTGTTACGTGATGTAAGATAGGCGAATAGGGACTATGTCAGTCTCTAATGTCACTTGAATCTATAAAGATCCTTTCGGTGATTTCCCGTTGAAAATAATATGAGATGTATGGGACGAGGGCCGGATTTTTAAACTCGGGACCTCTCTACTGCTAATCACTCGCATTAGCACGTAGCCATGCATCATTCCAAGAGTTATTCGATAAATTTAAATTAATTATTATTTACATAATGGAACAAAGTCCTGATAATTCCTGCCCTTTTTCTACAGGAGGTAAATTCGATAATTTCCTACCCTGTAAACTCGGTTTAATGGAAGCTGCCACTAACGGCAGCTGTTCTGCGTTTTCCTCTACAGTCGCTACCTTCTCCTTCTCTTTATTCTCCTCTGGTTCTTTGTTAATATTCAGCGGTTTAGTAATATTAATCTTGATTCGCGATGGGGCCGAGGGAATAGCTGGCGGTGTAGAATCCAGTTCAACATTTCCATCGATGGAACTTTTCACTGCGGCATACGTTGTGTCGACCGTGGCCGACTCAGTCACAATTTGCTCGGGATCTGAGGAGAAATTAAAGTATCACAGAATCATTTTTATGTGAAATAAAAAAGTAGTTCGTTTACAATAGTCAAAGACACACATACCTGGTTCAGGTTCCATAGGCTCCTCTTTGACTTCCACGTTGGCAAAATCGAACACTTCGCTGTCGGGTTGTTCGTCTATGTCATCTAGTGGCTCCTCTTTAATTTTAATATTATCAAAAGGTACGATTATATTTTCGCTCGGAGAGGATTCCTCTTCTTTATTTATCACAGGCGCGTCTTTCTCGACGCTCTCTACGGCACTTTCTGTATTCTCTTCATTGACATCTTCCACATTTTCTTTCTTCTCTGTATCGTTTTGCGGAACTTCGGTATTCTCTGTGTCAACGGACTCTTCTTTATTCTCAGATGCAACAATAGAGTCTAAGAGTTGCTGCATATTCAGCTCCACTTGATTTAAGGTCTCTGTAGATTCGACTTGCTCCTCATTCGACATTTGTACATCGGATTCTACCTGTTTAGTTTCATCTTCAGGCGTTTCCTCGGAACATTCTATCTTATTTTCCTCAATTTCCGACACTGTTTCCTCAAGTGCCAAAGCTGACTTTTCTAGCGCCCTCTAAAGTTTCAACAATAGATAAAAATTATTAAAATCATATAAATTCAATGATGCCAGCAATGATGTGAATAAATACATGTTATTTACATAAAAATCAGTATATGTGCGAGTGAAAACAATTACACGATGATATATATTTAAAATAAAAAATTGTGAAGAATGTTAAACTTTTTCAGATGCGTGTTGCTAAAAAAATTATCTCTCGTACACGTTTTAAATAATTTCATATAAATGGAAATATTGCGTGTGTAAAGTAGCAGTTAGTTATTCACTACTATGAGTAATAAAGCTTGTAAAGGATGTGCCATGAAAATTAATTATTGAGAGAATCACGTACCGCTAGACTCTTTTCCTATTTTTTTGTAAGAATGCAACAAACGGTAGTTTCGTTAATGGAATATATAATATCGACATGATCAAACGTCGACAAGATTCAAACGTATGCACGGATTAGAATAGGGAAATACGAACCTTGTAATCCTCTAGACAGAGCGGATGGTAATTCTTGCCCTCGTAATTAACCGCCGGTCTCAAATGCCACTCCTCCTTTTCCTCATTATAGAACTGCTCGAATGCGTCATGGCATACTTGGCATCGCGAATCGTCGTCGCTGCCAGTCGGTACGCTGGGCTGCAACGTTTCCTGCGGCGAATCATCGGTAGCCATACCTTCCGTTTCCGCAGTCTGTTTCTCAGTCTCGAACCAACTTTGCGCTGAAAAAAAGAGCAACGAGGAATATAAAATGAAGAAGAGACGAGGCGTCAACGTGATCGAGTAACCAAACACGGATGTTTTGTTTACTCTTATTATAAAGTTATCCAAGTCTTACGCTCCGATATCCTCTCGCTCATCCGCTGAGCTAACTGCCGCCTACAATTTGGCTGGCCTAACATTATATTCTTGGGACTCTCTTAGTAACGCGTATCGAGGAGAGACACAAAAAAAATATACGAACCTCTGTCCTCCAAATCTTCAATCTCTTCAAACTGTATCCAGTCGCTGACATCGTAATACCACGGTCGGGAATGTGCTTTTCTCGCAGAGTCTCGTTCACGCCTATTCTGCCTAAAGTGCCAATCCAGATGATGGCTGTATCTAGTGGCCAATTCAGGCGCGAATCTGGCGCCACAAGAACTACATTGCATGCCACTGTACAACGCCGCTGCAATTGCTGGTTGTTTACTGAAAGTAAAAGAAAATCGCCGTTTGTTATGAGATTTGATTTTGTCCCACCGATATTGCAAGTACAAACATGACGAACGACAACTTACATCTTAAGAGTTTCTGGTTTATCAAAGGTGATTGTAATTTCGGGTTCTTTCTTCTCTTCTTCTTCCTGTTTCTTTTGTTCCGTGACATTAGGAACAATACCAGTTTCAACTAATCTTTGGAACAATTCGGTCATATTTAGTGGCAATGTCGGTGCTGGTGCGGGCGGATTTTCCACAGGTTCGGCTTGATACGACAAGCCGGATGACGGTGCCATCGCTGACGGCAGAACTGACGACAATATATCTAATTGCAGGTCTGAAATGCCAATGATTATCAACAGTTAGATTAAATACTAAATATTATAATACAGATTATTACATACACAAAAGTTAGATAGATATTCTGATAGTAAAATATTATAATACACAGAATACGCGATGAATTTTTTACCTGGTTTTGAAGTAGAATTAAAATCTAAACCATCTTGTGACGTGGATTCGTTTTCTACAGCGGGCAATTGGCTTGGCGCAGGAGCAGCATCTACTTTTGGTTTTTGAGCTACTAGAGATGTCGCCGGTGGTGGCGACTCAATGGGACCATCACCTCTCATTCCGGTAATTTTCACATGACCAGCGCGCACTCCTCTAGGCAACACCGAAAATCGAATGAAATGTTTCTTGTCTCTGACAATAATAGGCTTAGGTAAACCCCCGAATTCAACTTTGAACGGTCGTCCATTTAAAAGAACCGTCTGCAATGCATCCGTAAATTCCAATGTATGAGGCTTTCCCTCGATTTCGAATCTGTTGAAAGAAACAAATGTGATTACAAGAGCGCACATTTATGATTTAATTCTTCAAATAATTCGCACGTTGCGGGAAATGCACTTACATCTGTGGTTTCGCGTCCAGAAACACCGGCACCATATTTCGTGCATTTATAATAAGATTAATTTTCGCAACCACGAGATCTGTTCGTTTCACGGTGCCGATCTTGACTTGTGGCGGTGGACCCTCCAGTTTTATACTGACTTTCTTCCCGCTGAGTTCGATTGTTATCGGCATACCGCCAAAGTAACATTCATACCAGCAATCGTCGACGTACAATTCCCGAGTGGGTGCACCGAGTTTAATTCTGAAAAGATATCATTTGCGATATTAATGCAATTCCAAATATTTAAAGTTCAGCTCAAGTAACATCTGGAAATGAAGTACTCACCTATGTACCTCTCCCTCATACATAAACTCTTTGTATTGATCGTTAAATGCGCAAGTTATAGTGTCTTTTTCGTCAATCAATATTCTTCTTATGCCGTCCTGGAAGCCGATCTCCCGTGGATCGTCCCAGTTCATGAACACCACACCGGTTTGTCCGTAATAACGAATCTCTCGCGGTATATTGTCGATATTGATTGATTTCATGGTATCTCTCGCAACCTCAGTCAACAGTTTCGAATCTGGCGGCGGCAATTCGCGGCTATGCGAGCCCGGATTCTTTAACATCGCGTTACCATAACTTTGATCGTTATCTTCGAGGTCGTATTTGGAGGGTGTGTTGGGTGATACATTCCTACCAGACCCCAGAGGTGGTATATTTGTCATAAGATTAGTCATTGGTCCGTTGTTCATCATCATTGCGGGATGACATCCCATCGCCATAGAATTTGGCATAGGTCCCATTGGTCCCATCGGGCCATTCGGCAAAAGATTCGACATGATTGGCCCGTTCGGACCCATTGGACCCATCATACCGGGTCCTAAACGTGGATTGGGCCCCATATTGTGATTAAAGCCGCTATGATACTGATAATCCGGTCGCATTGGCCCGAAGTGTCGCGGATTCTGCCAAGGACCGACAGGTCTCATGTCCGAATTGAAGTGTCCTTGCGGCCCGCCGTACGGTGGTCCCGGCGGATGCGCCCACGGTTGTTGCCACGGCTGATTCTGCCATCTCGGGCCGTTCGGGTTTCGTGGTATCGGATGCTCCTTGTTTCGCATCATTTCCTTATCGTTGGACGGGCTGAATGTCGCGGCGCGATCCCCGGGACCAGACATGTCCATGTTAATACCCTTCTCCCATATCACAGTGCCAGCCTCTTTTTCCTTGCGCTGTGCCGCTCGCAATTTCCGGTCCTCGCTCATGTGCAATACTTCCTGTATCAAGGTGTTGTACTGCGTTTTTGTAATCGATCCCTGATCCAACTGTTCGGCGGCTTGCTTCATTATTATCTCAATATTTCTGTCGTCATTTCTCTCAGGCTTATCATTCTCCCGGCCTCTGCGCCCTGGTCTAGTGTCCTGTTCCTCGTTCGATAACGTCCTTCTTCTTTCTTTAGGATCATCCGGGAGCTTATTATAGAGCCTAAGACGTCCTAATCTATCCCTATTACGGTCCCTCTCACGCTTATCGTCGGTATTGTTAACTTGCTTATCTCTGTCATTCTTCGTGGGCGTCTTTAACTTTGCCCAACCATCTTTTCCATCCTCCCCGGAAATCACGGGCGGCGGAGGTGTCGGAGGTCGACCGGCTTTAGGATGCGTCAGTGTACGCAAATCCACGTCTTCATTACCAAATAATCTGTAAAGTTGAAAGGAAGTTTTGCAATTTATTGTATACTTTATTGAGATTAATGTAATATAATATAATAGTATGAGATTAATGTAACGTAACGATACATACGCGTCAAATTTCTCAGCCTTAGTTTTCTTCGGTGGAGTCGCCTCTACACATTCCTCACTGCGTCTTTTGTTAGTGTTAACAGATGGTAATACTCGTAGATCTAAATCTTCTTCTGGAAAAGAATTCAAGATAGAGTAACTCGTGCGAAACAAATTGATTACGAATTAACTTAATATTACCGTCTTTTTATTATATATCCCTATATAATATGCATTTCGAAGAATTAGATTTCCCTATATTTTCCTGAAGAAATGCACGTTAAGAGATTTCACCAAAGTAATTGGAATTCTATAATTGCGAGCGCAAGAGAAGTTAGTACGATAAGTTGAAGACTACTTTTTAAAGATATCACCTGTTACACTGTCTTGCAATTGCTACCAGAGATGAGGCAAACATGTAGTCACCTTTACGAGAAAATATTCAAGACAGAATTTTTTAGCAGTAACTAGAGAGAAAGAGCACGCAGGAAAATTGATACTTTTTCATGCACAATTGAAATATAAATGACAGATATCCATGAATAGTGTTACTGGTTGATACATATAGATATATGTTGCCAAACACTGTCGACTCACTCTTTTCGGGTATGGAAACAGCAGTTCCAGGTAGAGACAATGGTGCCCTCAGATCTTCGTCTTTGCTAGAAGATTCCAATGTTGGCTCGGCAGCGATTTGAGTATTTCCAGCACTGGCTGGAGAACGTTCCGGACTAAGACTGTCGTCTTTATTTCGTCTTACATAATTTCTCTGTCTAGCGTTCGGCCTGATCTCTTTGAATGCGGGTGGATGAGGAGGAGATACGATCAGCGAACCAGATTGCTCCTCCTCAGTAACACCACCGGAATTGTTCAAGCTCGAGCTCGATTTCGCGTCGTTACGCCTTGGGATTCTATACGGAGGACTTGGACTACGCTTTCTAGATTTTGTGTTCTTCTTGCGGCTTTTAGAGGCTTGGAAGGATGATTGTGGAGAGGTACGTGAGGACGGTGAACTGTCTCCGCTGTCTTTCTCACGAGATTTTGACCTAACCGGACTCGAGTCTCTGTCGACTTTCGGAATCTTATTCGGACATGTCTGAGGCGTTTTAGATCGCGACTTATTAGCTAATTTCCTATGCGAAGACTTGGAGGAAGTGGAAGACTTGTCAGCCAAAGACGAGGAAGAGCTACGCGAGTTTGAGCTCTTCGAATCTTTCAACTTGTTGACGTCATTGCCTCCACTTCCTCGATTTCCCGTTGATAATACTGAAGACGAGTTATTACTGCAAACCGGTAAACTCTGACTGTTTTTGGAGTTGTTACTGTTTAGGTTACCACTACTATTACTATTTAATCGAGGGTCTTTCTTTTGACTTGTTCGATGCGAGACAGCATCTTTATTTGTAGTACTACTGAAATTTTTATTATTGCTATTATTATCAGCATTATTGTTATTAATAACGTTTAATAACGTCGGATTATCGGATCCGGCAGGAATCGCCGGAGGCTTGTTGATAGTTACAGCCGATTTCGAAAGTATCTGCTGTTTTAATTGGTTTGAAGTTACAATTGTATTCGCCACTTGCTGCGTTTGACCTTCACTCCGCGCTTCTTTCGGACTGGTCGTACCCGGTCGTTGTCGTGGATCTACCGTTGGCACTACCACGTCCTGAACAGCAGGAGTGGGTTTCAAACGTGGATCCCGTGAGACTGGCTTAGCCGACGCTACTGCTATACTACTAGCTGGGGCAATTCGTGGACCGCTGTTTGCTCCTGCGTTCTTTAAGAGCGACGCTGTCGCTGCTGGAAACTGTAAGTAAATAAAATTGTTATTGTTAATATCTCAGCAGTTAAATAATTATGTATTTTAAAAAATTATATATATATGCAATATCGTACGAAAGTGAAAGACTTGGACTTATATTTCAAATTTGATTTTTCATCTTGATTAATTTTTAAATTCGTAATCTATGTAAAGCGAATTTTTAATCTTCCAGAATAAGAGTTGAACAATGGATTAGTAACTCATTCTCACAAAAAAAAACTTAAAAACTCCTAAAACTACGGAATCCGCAATTGAGACAGAATTACAAGTTTCTTTAATTTAAATATGATATATTTAACTTACTTGTTTTGCTACCTGTTTTGGAGTTTGATTTGGCACTACAATTGCTGCAGGTTTCGCTTGCGTTGTTGTCTCCGTAGTTGGCGTAACATGTGCAGCGGACACCTATCGCAACAACAAAAAAATATATTACTATTCATGTAAAGAAAGCCCGGTGCAATAAATTGTTGAACTCCAAGAGAAAAAAAATCATAACAGAGTATGTATAATTGTATATGCTAGGAAATCTTATATTTATTTATAAGCTGACTATGTAGAACTTACTTCTGTCTTTAAGCTTCCAGCTTGTTTATCAAGCTGCCTCTGTTGTTGCTCTAAACTCGCTTTAGCCTGCAACAATTCTAACTCGATTTTCTTCTTTTGTAATTCTAACAATTCTCGTTGCTTTTTCAGCAGCTGTTCTCGCATGGCTGCTTCTGTTGTTGTTACCGGTTCTCCTGGTGGCAATTTAACAGGAGGCACGGCTTGTTGCGGCTAAAAGAATTAATAGTATGCAAACTGTGACGTAGTAATAATAGGTTTTCCTAGTACATACAATTATATATATATATGTATATGAAACTTACCATTGAAAGAAACCTTGGATTGACATGAATGGATCCTGAAGGGATGCTAGTAGCGGACGAGGCAGTGATTGGCCATGCAGGATCGATACTTTGTACTCGTACATCTAATGAAAATAATTTGTTTGGTGGAAACACACCGCTCCACGTTTGCCGCAACTTCCACATGCTAGCCCTCGTGTTCTCATCGACCTGTTCATAAAAATGGCATTGGCAATCTATTATAAAATAAAAAAAAACCGCAAAAATGTTTAGCGTAAGATCGTTTTTAGATTTCGAAAATATCTCAACTTTTTGGCGTGTATGTTTGACAAAGGATTCTCTCGATTGTGTTCGTTCATTAACTTTATTAAGACTTTTCTTAGAATTGGAGGTATAAATATTTATATCCTTTCTGAAAGAGCCGATATTGAAACTACTATCTATGAAACTTTTCAGAGTAGGGAGGCGAGTGATGTTATATTGATCAAACAATTATCTTATGCCATCGTGAAATATAAAGTGCCAAGCGACTCTACACACGCTATGAAATATTCCTTTCAGAAACTCGGTAGAGTTTATAGTTTTGTTTCGTTGCGTGCGGATAGAAAGCAAAGGTTACTCCCGGTCAACGACAGATCGTCGATCGCGAGGAAGAATCGCACTACCTAATGGTATTCTGTATATATATCAACGATCTTATAAAAACAATAATAAGGATATTTACCTTTTCAAATACTCCGCAGAATGTGTTTACTATGTTTTGCGTGAAGAGATTCAGATAGTCGCCATTCACATTCTTGACAATCGAGTCGATGAGATAGAGTACCGGTAATTTGATGTCACTTCTCACCTAATGAAACACAAGAATATGCACAAATTCGCTATCTCACCTTATTTATTTAATAAGAATACTTAAGCTATTATATGTGCGCGATTTAAAAGTATACATGTATATTCCGGAATCATTATATTTCTCTTCAACTAGATATTTTTTTAACTTGAAGTCCATTTTTCCTTGGAACAGCTTGATAGGAAGCCTAATTACGAAAGCACTTACGTAGAAGATCGATGCTTTGCTAAATTAAATTTCAAAAGGATAACTTCGCAAGGGTAACACATAGTAAAATCTTATATTTTTCTTATATTTTATTTGTACAGATATTAAAATTGCGGCTATAAATTGCCAGTACATTTAATGCTGCAAGTAAAAGTAGTGCAAAGTAGAGAAATAGCCACCTATCAAATTTCCATCAGGAAAATGTCCATTATAAATTTGTTAAAGAATATACAGCTAAGGAAAAATGATATAATTTCGGAATACATTTAACATATGAAAAAAATATGTCACATATCAATTATTACATTCCTCAAAAATTCGTGGATAAATTGTCTGTACTATTTTATTTAAGTACGGATGTTCTTACGAAGTAGCAATATATTACTTAGGCATTACATAATCCTAAGTATTTAACGGTCTGTACATGTATATTGCATTTTATTAAGGTATAAAATATACAACTCAACTGATTAGACACAAACATGTCAAATATAGGTATATCTCGAGTAATAAATATGTGCGTAGCATTTTTGGAATTTAACACAAATACAATATTAAAGTCAAGTTTTTGATAGCATTTTATTTGTTATTTTAACATATATATAACTACTATAAATCTTGATATAAAATATTGCTTCTTATATAACGCAGTCTCAAATTATTGCAGTCTTTCACACCTTCTGACAGACTATTTTATAAAATAGCCAAATTGCTTTAATCTCTCAATTATATTTTTTACAAAAATATCACAGATTGATTATAAATATGTTTATAAAGAATTCGCGAAGAATGATGCGATGCAAAGGGAAACAGACAATATCACAGGACTGTCGTGCATGCTATATACTATACGACATAACAAAAGAATTTTTTGTTGTATCTACGAAAAGGAACTTTGCGATTAGAAATAAAACGGTGAGAGAGAAAAAGGATCTGCAGTTTTACGCGAGTTAACATTAACGTACGAAATTATTAATCTCGAAAAAAACGTATTTTAGGTGGATAGGTAACCTTTTGCAGATGAGTCTCGACGGCTTGAACTATCGCTGATGCATGTTCGATGTTATCTTCGGCCAGCATGGTGAGCATGTTGATAAGCGGCTTACTGTTAATTGTAAGATCAGATAGAGATGAGATGTACTCATCTGCGACTTCTTTAGATTTTGTTGACGCGAACATGATGAAGAAATAAACGCGAGATCCTGTGAAGATCGAAAACAGGAATCAAACTGTAAAATAAAAAAGAAACATACTGTATAGCACAAAAAGTTTATTCTTTATTTAAAATTTATATCAATTGCGAAGAAAGAAAATAATTTATATATTTTAGGCATGAGGAATGACGTGTGGCTCCATGCTAACGCGAGTGATTAGAAACAGAAGGGTCCCTGACAAGAGTTCAAATTCCGACCATCCCACATACAATTTTCAGCGGGAAGTCACAGAAGATCATTACAGATCTAGGTGACTGAAATAGCTCTACTCGCTCATTTTACATTACTAGGCAAATATGAGAAAAGTTTCTACAAATTTCAATTTCTTTTTGAAATAATCCATCAAAGAATGATGTACTTCCAATAGATATTAAATAAGAAAATCTCTTTAAGTTAGTTAATTGACTTGATGTTTTGTAGCGGAAATTATACATAATTATATGTAATGTATATTGAAGTGCATTCAAGGAAATCGAGAACCTAGTAATCTTTGACTTTCAAATACATGGTGTTCCTAAATGATTGTCAGAATTTCAAAGTTTAATGGCCCACTTTCTTATTTCGCTCTGCAATCACAAGCTTTCTTAAGTATTTAATTTCTCTTGATATAAAAAACAAATCATATATGAAATAAATGTACAAGTTTGCACAATATACATTACAAGCGTTCAATGTTCAATGTGAGCTCCCTTTATGGATAGGACATGCTGGTCTGCAAGACATAGGTTCTTTCCTATAATCTTCTAATCATTTACATCATGTGACTCCTTGCTGCAAAGGACCACGTGTACATGCTGAGTCGCGATGGGAGATTGTTGTGGCTGTATCACATCACACGTGCTGACCAGAGCGTGACAAAAATTAAACTACTGGATGTGTGTCATGTGACGTAGACTGCTCACGTTGAAACACTTGTAACGTAAACTGTGCAACTTACAAATATGCCGCTGCTCTTTCGTAACCATATACGGTTCGTATTTGTATTCGCACGAGAAATTAAACAACTCTGAAACCTCGATAATCCTTTAGGAACACCTTGTACAACGTTTCGCATGCTTTTACAATTTCACGCGCAGTGACGGGTATTACATCATCCTAATTGTCTCGCTCGTAAAGATATACGTGTTTTTCCAGAAAAACTCTTGTAAAACACGCATAACACAGATTTAATCGCAATATTAAATCTACGGCCCGCGGGATCTCGCGGGATCCGGAAATCGCGAGTCGCGACCTGTCGCGACTGATAGCACGCTCCGCGTCTCATCTTCTGCAGGTCGGAGCGCGTTATCCGCGCACAAATTATTAACGATTCACCGGGAACGCAGGAATTCCCGAGGGATGACTCACCGGGAGAGCGTTCACCCTCGGGGGGAGGACGAAAAACGTGCTCGCGATCACGATGTCACGGTCGAGCGGCGGCGTGACTCTTTTTTTTACGTCCGTTCCGTCCGAAAAGGAAAGCCTGCCTCTTGCGGTCGGCACCGCGACGAAAACTGGGCCGCGAAAGCGAGACGAGGTGACGCGTCCGCGACGCTCCCCCGGCCCCGGAGGGACGCGGCTGGAAAACCCGGAGCGTCGCTCCCGACCCGGAGAGGGGACCAGGAAACCCCGAACGCACTAGCAACGCGCCGTTTACGTAACACCATCCGCGGCTCTAGACGAAGGTCGGCGGCACGTCCGTCACCGCGGGGAGAAACACTTTATCGATTTCACTCGCGGTCTCTCTCTCTCGCGAGCGCGCGGCCGTTCTCGCTCGCGCTCGTCGATCGAAGCGGCCGCGAGCGAGCGAGCTGCTGTGCCCGGAATCCGCACCGCCCGGATGTCGTCCGGCGCCGAGCGTGGCCGCGGGGCGACGTCCAGCGCGGCATCTGGAGCCGTCGCCACCACCGCCTCCGCCGCCGCTGTTGTATCTCGCCCCCGTTCGCGACGGTAAACGAGCTCTCGCGCGCTCGTTTCTTCCACGATACTAACAGCCGATCGACGATCGAATTACCTTTCCTCAGCGCATGGTGCGACGCAGGGAGGCACAACTCGTACGCCCGTACGTCGACGAGAATCCTCGGTCGAAACGCGCGTTGCACTACACTACCTCAGTACTTCCGCGAACAGGAACTCAACGTAAAATGGCTGCCGCGCATACGTCTGTGCCTATCTGCCACTATCTGCTAACGGAACGGCGCAGGGATGTAACGATGTCTCCTATTGGCCGCCGGAGTCGCGCGGCGGTTGCTCCACTATCGCGCGGAGGAACGAATCGCCGGACGCGTTTCACCTGATGTCGCTGCGATCGCCCGTCTAATGTAGAGTCCCTAGACACATTCAAAAATAAAGATACCGATTCGTCGTTTTTGGTCACGTGACCCTTTTTGTCGCTCAAACGATCGGTTTCAGCAGCACGCCAAAAAAAGGACCTTTAGAACTGACTATGAATACGGGCCTTAGAATTCTTGAAATATTTTGTTAAATTGTATTAGGCCGAATTTATAAAGGCCATAAACTATTAATTTATGCCGAAATCGTAAAATTTCGACCAATGCGTGAATACGCACAACGGAATCGAATGACGTGATTGGTCGAAACTTTACGGTTTCGGCTAAAGTTAACAGTTTACGGTCTCTATAAGGGTGAGATTTCATACATCTTCAACGATTAATAATCTAATACTTGTTAATTTCAGAAAATAATTGTTGCTTTGTGCAAACGTTTTAATTTGGAGGAATAAAATTTTCAATAATGTACTCATTAAAAGTTTGAATATAATTGATCCAAGTTCAAGTTTACATGGACTCAATAACATTTTCGCAATAGTAACGATGATCAATAGTAACTACAGAAACAGTTAATTCGTAATAATTATAATTATTATATATATAAGAGAGAAGCATATTAAAATAAATTAATAATTAAATTTCTAAATTATAAAAATGCGTATTTCTTCAAATAAAATTCACTTGATGTATAATGTTGATGATTATGTTATAAATGTAGGGTATGGCGATTCCAACAAAATATCGATGCATCTACAACTAATCGAACTTTTTAAGATCGGTAAGCTATCCGACGCCAACCTATGCTCATTTAGCAGCTTATCACGGAAGAGACTTGATCAAAGGGTAAGCAGTCGTGATATTGACAACAGTAATAGATAATTTAGGTAACTGTAATTGCAATGTTACCTAATGTAAATTAAACGACTCACTGCTTTATCGATCACGTGACGTATTACCGTCCACGAAAAACATCAATGTGACGACCGTGACGTGTCCATCTCTCCCGGATGGTTTGACAGCTCCGATGGGTGTGCAAGTCCGGACAGATTTCTGAGAACTCCTATGTGCGACCCCAGGTGCGCACTCGACGTTTCCCAGGGATCGCAGCGGTGGTCACGAGCCACGTAACCTGACTGGCCTCCGGCTGCCGAGCGAGAACGAGTGCCCGGGTGTCGTGCGTGAGGTTAGGTTCCTCGACAGGCCCGTCACGATGAGCCTGCGCGACCGTCAGATTAACGCCCTGAAGCAGATGCTGAATCTGAATCAGCCCGAGCCGCGGCTCGAGAACGCGGTGCCCACGTGGAAGATCCTCGTTTACGACCGCCTCGGCCAGGACATCATATCGCCGCTCATCTCCGTCAAGGAGCTGCGCGAGCTCGGCATCACGCTGCACATGCAGCTGCACTCGGACCGCGACTCCATCCCCGAGGTACCGGCGGTCTACTTCTGCGCGCCCACGGACGAGAATCTCGGCCGGATCGGCCAGGACCTACAGAATGGCCTGTACGACATTTACCATCTCAACTTCATCTCGCCGATCACGCGGCAGAGGATGGAGGACCTGGCGGCCGCGGCGCTGCTCGGCGGCGTCGTCGCCAGCATCCACAAGGTGTTCGATCAGTACCTGAACTTCATCACCCTGGAGGACGACCTGTTTGTCCTGCGGCATCAGAACAGCGACGTGATATCCTACCACGCGATCAATCGCGGCGACGTCAAGGACAGCGAGATGGAGTCTGTGATGGATATCATCGTGGACTGCTTGTTCTCGGTATTCGTCACCTTGGGCACAGTACCGATTATACGGTGCCCCAGGGGCAACGCCGCCGAAATGGTTGCCAAAATGATCGACAAGAAGCTGCGGGAGAACGTGTGGGACGCGAGGAATAATCTATTCGAGGGCGAGACGTCTACCGGCCACTACAGTTTCCAGAGGCCTCTGCTCATCGTGCTGGACCGCAACGTCGACATGGCCACGCCGCTGCACCACACGTGGACGTACCAGGCGCTGGCGCATGACGTTTTGGAGATGACGTTGAACAGGCTCGTCGTGGAGGAGAACGTGGGACGATCTCCCGCTGGTGGAACACGCTCCAAGACGCGCGCCTACGAGCTGGACAACCGGGATCGCTTCTGGTGCCAGCACAAGGGCAGCCCGTTTCCCAGAGTGGCGGAGGCCATACAGGAGGAGCTGGAGCAGTATCGCACCTTCGAGGAGGACGTGAAGAAACTCAAGTCCTCCATGGGCATCGACAACGAGAGCGAGGTAGCGTTGTCGATGGTATCCAATAACACGGCGCGCTTGACGAGCGCCGTGAACTCGTTGCCGCAACTCCTGGAGATGAAACGGCTGATCGACATGCACACGTCGGTGGCCACGGGTATCCTGAACGCTATCAAGTCGAGGCGACTCGACACGTTCTTCGAACTGGAAGAGAAAATTATGAGCAAGCAGACGCTCGACCGGAGCGTGTTGGAGACCATAGGCGACCCGGACTGCGGCACCGCCGAGGACAAGCTGCGTCTCGCTATTATTTATTTTATTTGCACGAACATGTCCGACGCGGACTACGGTAAACTGGAGGCGGCGCTGACCGCGGCCGGCTGCGATCTAAATCCATTGATATACGTAAAGCGGTTACGTAACTACACGAGGATAGCCGAGATCCAGAGCAGCTACGAGGGCGGTGGCACCAAGACGGTCAGTATGTTCTCCAAGCTGATGAATCAGGGCTCGTCGTTCGTCATGGAGGGCGTGAAGAATCTGGTGGTGAAGAAGCACAATCTGCCGGTCACCAAGATAGTGGACGAGCTGATGGAGTCCAAGCAGTCCTCGCGCACCGACGACTACCTCTACCTGGACCCGAAGCAGCTCAAGCACACCGAGCAGATGCCGAAGAACCGGCCGACGTTCCAGGACGTGATAGTCTTCGTGGTCGGCGGCGGCAATTACATAGAGTACCAGAACCTGGTGGACTATGTCAAGCAACGAAGCGGAGCCGGGGTGAATAAACGAGTCATCTACGGCTCCACGACCTTCATCAACGCCAAGCAATTGCTCAAGCAACTTTCTCTGCTCGGGCAGGAAGTCCATTCGTGAACGGGCATACTTTTAACATCCTCGCCAGCCGTATTACGCGCCCCTCCCCCCTCCCCCTTGTTCATCATTCTTTCACTTGCGCGCGATCTAATAATTATGCATTTTTTTAATAAGGTCATTGTTAGCTCTTGTATAAAGTGTACGATATGAATAAAACCCGGTTCGTTATTTTCAACAATGCTTCCTCTGCCTTCGACTTTCCCTCCCACCACCGCATCTGCCACGTGTTCCTTGTTCTCTTTCTTGCGCCCGTGTGCGCGTGACTGCATTCAATTTGTTTGATCGATCAGTCGTGCACGGCAGAAATATGCGTTTTCTTCTTTGACGTTTCTTTTTTAAAGCATATATACACGCTCTTACGTTTGCACGTTCGTTGAAAATTGCGATTAATTAAAAGGACATTTCAAAAAGAAAGAGAAATGGCACAGGATGAGACGTGGAATCTTGTGCACAGAGCGATTATCCCGGCCGATTCGCAGAAAGCAGTTTCAGAGTACTTTATATCCAAGCAAGAGGAACGTCAGACTATCAAGTAACGCAATTAGAAAATAGTTATAATTAATAAGTGTTGTAATAAAGCGTTCTTAATTGTTTTTAATATGTCGAAGAATCATATGTTAAAAAATAATTGGGAGATATATAAGGAATGTAAAAATAAAGATGTGCAAGATAAACGCGATTTATATCTCCTAATTATTTTTTAACGTATGATCCTTCGACATTAAAAACAATTATTGTACTGTCCGTTACAGCTGTAATACGCAATAATTGAGAAGAACGCGAAACGGACAGTACAATAGATTAAAGTTTTCGCGCGTTTGTTTTATTAATAATAGAAAAAAAAATATTTTTAATAAACTTTAAAATGAATTTAATGTTTTGTTATTGTTATTTATAATTATAAATTATATTTTTGTCATTATCTATAAAACAATGTTAGAAAGTATCCGGAATGGGACAAGGCGAGAGTCTGCCCGGCGACAGAAGTGATCAGGACTCGTCGGGAATTGACCCAGGTCGAGGAAATATTAAAGAGGAAACGAGCGGAACAGGAGATAAAACGTAAATACATGGACGAGCAGTGGGAAGAAGCGAGAAAGCAGCAATTGCAGTTGCGGCAATCTCTCGTAAAGTTTAATACGCTCGTGAAGGAGAACGTCGAGAAGCGCGAGCGAGCCGAGCAGAAGATCAAAGAGGAGAGCAAACGCCAGGAGAAATGCAAGCGAGAAGTATGGAGGATAAAAGGATAAAAGGAATAAATACTGGAAGCTTAGAGTCTCGCGATTTTAATTACAGTCGCGAACAACTATTTAAAATATTAAAAAACAAACGATTTATAAATTGATCGTAATATTTGCTTTTTATTAGATCGAGGAATTGGAGCAGAAATTGCGCTACATGAGAAACATGCGCGATAAAATACAGCGGTATGTAGGGGAATATAGGAAATACCAAAATTACCTGGACATGGTCGTGAGCGAGACCGGCGAGTTTCAGTCGATCAATGAAATTTTTAATCGCTATGAAACTTTAGTCGAGGCCAGACAAGCGTTGTCTGATCATGAAGCCAGGAATCTTCAGATGATAGAAGACAAAGGAACAGAAATAGTATTGTTTGAATAATCATTTTACGTATCTTGAATCATTGTGATCCTACAAATTCATATTATTATTTTTTTTAATTATTTAATTTAATCGCCTTATTTAAATATCGCAATGATTAACATAAATTAACGCGATTCAATTATAATTACAATTGCTTTATCGATTTTCACTTCGCCAACAGCTCAAAGCATTTTCATAAATTTTTTATCGAGATATTTTTAATTTTTTTTATTTTATTCCGTCTTTTTATTTATTCGCGTTTACTTCTTATTTTATCGTTTCTCGATATTTAATCGAGTTTTCAATTATATAAATCTTTTTTACGAGTTTAATATCTCTTGGCTTTCAAATATCATTCCCTGTTCTCTTTCCCTCTCAATAAAAAAGAATTGAGAATTATACAGATAATTTTTTTTTACACAGCATCACTTAACGGAAGTTAAGACGCAAGTATTAATGGGATTAAATAATAAATTGGCGCAATTGCAAGAGAGGTACGATCAGGCGAAAGCGCAGGCGTTGAAATGGGAAACAATCGTATCGAAGATAAAGGAGACTGCCGCCGCGAAGAATTTGGAGCTTACGCAAGTGAAGGCGTGCTGCTGGAACATCTATCAGCAGATTTGCAAAAGGAAAGCTATACCCGTCAAGGTGAGCAGTGAAGACGTCGAGCAACAGCTGATTCACATCAAGCGCACCATCCTTGAATTGAAGCGAATTATCAAGACTGTCAAGAAGAAGGTGCGGGAAGAGAAAGGCTTGTCGCATCACGAATAGAGGTACCTATCATCCCATTACCGTGACTGATTGCGATTCCGCGATGTCGCAAAGCCGGCGGATGAGTGACGACAAAGTAAATGAATGAAACGTTCGGTAAAATTACACGTTGTACCATCTTCTTAAGAAATGCAATTGATGTTTTTTTTAATTTATAAATATATCTCATTATAATATGTATACATATATCAAAGTAAATTAAAATAAAATAAATTATTAAAATTCAAAAAGTCGATACACAAAATTATTAATATTTTCTTCGTGCCATTGCGTTCGCAGTGATCTGATGATTCCCTCGTAAACTTCACACGAACGTCATTAGGCACGATGCGAAAGGTCACGTCGCAAATCCACGAAGCAAATGCGCCTTCGTTAATTCCCTTTATTGGTAACGTCTTTGAATAATCTTCCTAGCCGCCGGTAAGTGACAGGCGGACACGTTGTGAAGCAGCTCGGTGTAATCCTCCAAGAGTCTTTGTCGCAGCTTCTGCATGGCTTCGGCACGTGTCAACGGTACCTCCAAGCCCTCCGAGACGAACTGCAATTGCTCTTGCTCCACGCAGCTGCATTCGAAGATTTTAAAATAGTCAGATGAAATGACACGTGATCTGGATATCCTCGACGCGAATTTAATTAACGCCAAACGATTAATAAAAACTTTCCACTGATATACTAATTAGGTATTTACTGTAAGTCTGTTTCTAATTCTTTGTCTTGATAGGAGAAGAGCTAGTTTAAGTATCGAACGGAAATTAAACTGCCACGTTCAAGATTAAATATTTGAAATGTTAGGAAATCTGAAGGATACCCGGAAGGATGCGAGTTCAAGAGCGGAATAAAGAAACATGATAGGATAACAGCGGGGCTCACAGGGCACAGGGTTGGGTGGGTACGATGCCATAGAGAACGGGCACTTTCAGCTTGGGCTTCCTCTCCTCGTCCAGCCGCTGCTGCGGGACTTTGCTCTCCTTGTCCGCCCAATAAACCTTGTGGAACATCTCGGTGATACGTTTCTCGATAATGCCCAAATAGAGCATGACGTTGCTCATGGTAACGTTGGTGTTGTCGCCCAGCAATTCTAAAATCGGCGAGTTGTCGCAACGTATCGCCTTGAACAGGCCGTCGATCCCCCGCAGCAGCTTATCCATCACGTCGTTGCACTGGAATGAAACGAAGCATGAGTAATCGTTTGTTGCATTCGGACTGCGGTTTGCCAAGTCGCTATGCGGATGTCGAAACCATAAATCTGTTTTATTAAGATCAAGGACAATATACCTTGAGAATGACGAAATAAACTTTGAAAGGCGCAACGTTAATTCGCTAATTTGGAAAATTTTTAAAGTAATATCTTATTATTAATAAATATCTTACATTCTAAATGATGTTTTTAAATTCTAATAAAATAATCGCGAGTTTCAGCATAAAATTTCGAACTGTTTTTTTGCTCACCTCAGTGAGATCCTCTTCGGCAGCATCCGCTAACGCCGTTTGTTCCTCTAATTCCTTGGTGATCTTCTCCAAGGTTTCGGTTTGCTGCTGGTCGCGGTGCACATTCAGGGCACGTGCCTCGTCGATGGCCACTGTCAGCTGTTCCATTCTCGCCTGAAGACTCTCCAGCTCGTCGTTCAACTCGTTCACGTAGTTGAAGAGCGCGAAATTCTCCTCCTCTTGCTTGATGAAATGCGCGGTGAGCTTGTCGATTTCTTGCTCGCCTGTGTATTTACGATCGCATTAATCGGCTTTAATGTAATAACAATTAAAGTTTAAATATCGAATACGTGTTAAAATACATCTACATCTTCAATTGTATCACGTACAAAACTGGAGCAAGTTTAAGTATTCCGTGAGAAAATCTAAGACCATTTTACAAAGAAGAACGCGTTTCAGAATGCCTGATTATTCTAAGTAAAAGCCTGGTTTACGGTACCGGTGAATTGCTTGATCGTTTGCAAGATTTGCGTGAAGGCCGCTATCTTGTTCTGCTTCTCCTCCCGCTTGGCCTGCCTCTCGGCTTCCCTCTTCGCGTTCAGATCGACCATCTCGCGGAACTGTCCCTTTACGCCGAGGAACTCCTGCAGCTTCATCTCGTTGTCCAGAGTCCTCTTCAACTCGCACATCTCCGACGTGTGGTTCTTCAGGTCCCTTATACCCCTGCGAACAGACAGAGTTATCTCATCAGTTTACGGTCCAGCTGATTTTTCTCCTTGCTCGGCAGAAAATTATGCAAATTCGCACCGCAGTCAAATAAATCAAGGGACCGTTACGGCATCGGAAAGAGCGCGAGCGGCGGAAATTCTATGCGCCATTGACTTCGCCCGATCGTTGCTCCCCGAGTTTCTAATTCAAACGACAACGACGACATTTTCATTCCAGGCCGAACGCGAATGGATCTCGCATAGTTAGCAACAAAACCATCTGGATTATGGGGACAACGATCTGGCGGAGGTTTCCACTTTCGCGGCTCCGCGAGTGGACGTTGTTGTCGATGTAAATCGCCGGTATCTTACGCTCGCGTAGATCGCGTTTCACGCCGCGGCACCGATCAACGACGCGGAAAAACCGCGGTCGCATCCCACCTCTCGCGGAGCGCCTGGATCTTGTTGAGCTCCTCGTCCCGCTGATTGAACGTGACCGTCGCCTGCTCGATCAGGTCGTTGATGATCTGCTTGCCCGTGTTCAGCTGGCCGATCAGCTTGCTCCACATCTGCATGAACTGCCCCCGCTCCTTCAGCAGGGTCTCGATCTCGGCGCGCAGCCTCGCGTTCTCCGCAATCACCAGGTTGAACCTCTTCGTCGCCACCTCCACCCGGTTCTCCAGCATGAGTATCGTCTTAGCGTGCTGCGCCGCTATCTCCCGCGATTGCACGTCGGTGCACACTTTCATCTTCATGCTCGTGACATCCTTCGAAAGCTGCAACAGCATTCCTACATGTCGCAAACGCGATATTTGCGGGGACGAAAGTGATATTTCTCCTCATCTACGCGGCTCGAGAAGACGATCCGAGCTCTCGCCGCGACAAATCGCGACGCTTTCGTACATTATCGATCGCGATATCGCGAAGCAACGTTGCTTGCAGTCTGGCATTAAACACGCCGTCCTGCTTTTCTTACATCCACGAATCAGTATTTCGATCGAGCGGCTTGTTAATTTTATCAAATTAATTTAATCAAATTATTTGCGTATTTTCTTATACAAATCTAGACAATAACTAATTGGCAATACCAGCAACCTTGCTGATCTGCTCGTCAAGCTCGGCTATCTGTCGCTTCTCGTTCTCAATCAGGTCGATATACTTGGCGCGCTTCGTCAGCAGACACCTCAGCTTCCCGTCCATTGCCGTGTCCTTACGCGTGAACGCCTTCGATCGTGCGGTCTTAATCGCCAGCACGAGCTCGGCCTTTTCGTACTCCAGCCGATCGATCGCGTTCTGCTGATTGCGGAGCTGCAGCCTCGCGTCCTCCGCGCACGCCGCCCGATCGTTCTCCATTATCCGGTATTGCCTCTTCAGCCTCGAGTGCTCGACCTCGGCCATCGTCTCCAGCTCCAGCTCGTCCTGGGCCGGCTGCTGCTTGTACGCCATCTCGGAGTCTCGTCTTCGGCAACCTTATCCCTCGACGATTCTAGAGTTTGTTAAAATAATCGCTGACAGTTCGCGGGAATCGTCTTGGATTCGGGATCGAGGGCATTATTTCGCGTACCTATTTTTCCTTCACGACAAACTCATAGGAGGTGGGTGGAAGAAGAAGAAGAACAAGGGAGAAAGCCGTCAGTTTCCCGGAAGACGTCGGTCTTCGCGATCGGCAACGTCGGTCACGAAGATCCATGCAGGGGCGGGTCACACTCCAGTCGCGATCCCCGATGACATTGGACGCCGACATTTGAGAGAGACATCTGCCACCCCGCGCGACCGAGGCAGCTGTAAAGGCTGTACATACGTAACGTAAGAGGCGTGCTATAGCTGCTATAGCCGCTTCTGTTGCTACTTCCGGTTGCTAAGCAATGGGCCCAGCGACGTAACGCTCATCGAACGTTTTGGGCGGCTACGAAAACTAATCTTCCTAATAGTCAAAGCCGTGTTACACGAATGTGTTTTTACCATATTTTCGGCACGTAACGAAAGTATGTAAGACGCTTCGTAATTCCAGAGCACCAGACATTAATTTAAATTACAAACTCCTTGGTGAAGTCGGGAGAGAAAAATAAAAAAGTTGTAAATTAATCAGGCTGTCTGCTATTGAAATTGAGCCAAGTTAATGTGATTTATTATGGAATTATCGGCGAACGTTTAAATACAGATCTCCTCTTAAGCCCGTTGTCCCGCCCCTCTGTAATTTATTGCACAATGTGGATTAATTTAGAGTCTTACGCGGCAAAGATTTTAATCATCAAGTTTAACTTTGCGATGTCCAAACGAAGATTTATCGCAACGCGATAATCGAAAGGACATCTACAAATTGCTCCGCTTACGGGTCTATCGATCGCTACGATAATCCGCGCGTGTGTATCCGTTTGTACAAATAGGTTCGAAGAGCAAGTACAAGTAATGAATGAGGCGTTCCTCCGCAAATATAACACGCAGAAAACAATTTGCCTCCCTCGTTAACGTTAATCGTTTCCTACAGGCGGCCACGCAAAAAAATTCAGCGTGGAACAATAACACGCAGAAAACAATTTGTCTTCCCCGTTAATGTTAATCGTTTCCTACAAGTGGCCGGAGAAAAAAAGTTAAGCGCGGAACATCAGGTCGTACAGACTTTTATCTTCTCGTAATTAATAAACGCAATTAATAATTAGACATTGGATGTTATGTGCAATCTACAAAATTGCGTCCCAAGCGTTTAAAACGTTCTCCCTACTTTCGCCTCTTGTCTCTTCAGAAAATGAACGTTCGCCTATGGATTTCCAATTGACAAGGAGCAAGTAGAAATAATTAACCCGATCGACGACTCGAGGATCGGCTCTTCCCCTCGTTGAGAACCTCATGGGCGCGTTGGGTGCTCCATGGATGGATATTCGGTGGGATTCAGTCAGGTGGTGGTTCGACCAGGTGGGTCAAATGGTGGGGATACACGCTGGCTGATGCAGACGGGGGAGAGACGTTAGTTCACCTCCGGAGGGGAAGGTCGCCAGGTCGATCGGTTCTGCCCGCTGCGCGCGGGTAACGAACGCGCGGTACCTCTCGGGTTTCCGACCGCCCATCGCGCAGTGCCTCCTCGTATGCACCTCCGTTTTCCCTCCCGCGAGTCCCTGCTAACGCGGGAAGCGAGGACGCTCCGCTGTGTCGAGACTCGCCCGAGAGTTTGACGGTGCCTCGCCATTCCTCGGGCTCGACGGAGCGATTTCGGCGGTCGCACGGATACGCTTCGATCGATACCGTAGCGGCGATTGTTGGAGAGCGTGCGGCGCGGAACATTCTGTGGAAGATACAATTATTGCGAGCTGCGACAAGACCGGTCAGGCCGGAGTTGCATTAGAAGGTAGACTATTTCGCCTCGTTGGAATAGCAGTTATTTTTGTGTCTACAAAAAGATATACTTAATTTCCCAGCAAACAGAATATTGTAGCGATATTGCGACAATATTGCTGCGATGTTGGAATAGTAATTATTTTCGTGTCTACAAAAAGATATACTTAATTTCCCAGCAAACACAGAATATTGCAGCAACATTGCAACAATATTGCTGTAATATCCTGTGTTAGCTGGGTTTATTCTTATTGGACCTAAATACTATTTGAAAATATTCAAAACTACGATTAGGAATTTGTTTAATTCGACGGGGCGTTTGATAAGATTTTTAATAGTCGATCCCTTTCGTTTTTTACGGCCTTGCATTCTTCATCCATTTTTCTCGGCATTTTTCAGATTCGACTTGATCTCTCGGTAACGAAGCAGAATGCAAATTGTCGCGAATTCACGCGGTGTTTACGCGAGTTCGACACAAAGAGGCGGCCGAGCCGCTCGCGGGTGCGTCGAGCCGAACGAATTACTTTCAACCGCGCGGCAATATGGTGGGAGAGCCGTGCTGGTCGCTCTCGCGGAGCACGCTGCACGATTCCGTAATATTTATTTTCCACTCACGGCTAGTGACTCACTACCTGGCCGACCGTGCCACGAGCAGGTAGACCTCGCGCTCGTGTTCGTGTGTGAGATTCGTGACCGCGCTCTCCCACATCCTCGCGCGCGTGTTTCGCAGTGAGCTCGCGAGAGGTGAAGGTGTATGTACCTGTGTCTGTGTCTATAGGTGTGTGTGTGTGTGTGTGTGTGCATATGTCATGAGCAGTGCTCGTTTCTTTTTCAATGTTCAAGAAAGGGATTATAAATATTTATCGCGTCGTAAATATTTATCGAGGCTTTACGCGACGTTGCAAAATAATTTCGCGAAAGCGGGACGGAAGAAAGGACGCGCGGATGTGTAGAGAATATCTCGACGAAGCTACCCTTTGTCTAGCGCAAAAATTGTGTGAAAATTAAAGAGTACTAAGCGGTTCATTCGGTGAACCAATTGGCGAAAGATCAAACGGAGGTGCTGCCGGTGGAAAAAGCTACCGAGGGTTGATCGCGAGAGGAACGTTTCTTCGATCGAGTTAACGATCAGCGTCATTAGGGCAGGCGGTCTAGATCCACATCACCCTTATTGGATTTATTCGCGAGGGTTGACGGCGCCGCTAAGCCGACATACGAATCAATAAACGTCAACTGTCGCACGTGCCGTCCGTGACCGTCGGTTGCCGTCACATTTTATCGCCGCTCAAGGATAATGCGACGCAATTGCGACTCTATCGCCCTATCGCGGACTATCGTCAGCGGCAGAAACGCGCGAGGCGTTCTCCACCCACGCGCGGAACCGATTTTCGCGAGTCCGCGCGCCGAAATCAGCGCGATTAAATCCGCCCACGCGCGTCTCGGGTCTACTCTCCCTCGCGACGCGAATCGAAGCGGTCGCGTCGAGCGATCTGGGAATATCGGACGGATCTCGTACCTTTATTTTGAAACCTCGAGTCACGAAGTCGAGAGATTAACGTATGCGATTGTCGCTCGTTTACGCGAAGCGAATGATTCCCGTTTGTTTGCGAAACACGACCGGTCTTTCGTTGGCGATTTATTAATCGTGACACAAAAATAACGCGTTACATCACATTAACGAGTCATTCAGTAGAAATGTCAGGGTGCCGCCTCTAAAAAACATTAACGCGTCAAATATGACGCATCCAAAATTGATGCACAATGTATGTACATTGTTTAGACAGATGCGCGGAAATAATTATTATTTCCAGAATCGACGATGACGAGAGAGAGAGAGAGAGACATTAAAATCAAGCCTCTTGATTTTTCTTGCAGAGACCGACTGGACGCCCGTTGCGAGATGGTCCCGCCGCAAAAGAAACGCACGCCGAGAGACTCTCGCAATCTGCGGTACCGACACACAGAAGATCTCCGCTTCGTTACTCCGAAATAAACAGCGCGGCTGCCTGAGAGCCATCGATCTTCCTCGCGATCCTTCTACGAAGTTAAAAGCGAACGTTATTCACGCGCGGATAAATGGAGAACCGGGGAGTATCGTTGCGCCGTGATTCACGGTGCCCGTTCCCCACCTGACCGCGCGGCGTGCTCGCCGAGAGGATCATCGATCATCCTCGCGATTAAAGCCGCGAGTGAATTCGTAACCGGATGTGCGAGTTGTGAACGAACGAACGAACGAACGGACGGAGTGAGTGGTGTCGCAACTGGACTTTCCACTCGAGTGGCCTTGCTCCGAACAAGGAAAGATCGAGGAGTTAGACGATTATCGAGCTAAACGTCTCCTCCCGGAGGCGGTGTGTGACATCGTGCCGCGGTGCGCGGGGCCGGCGGGCGGCGTAAGAAACCGTCCAGGTGATAGCCGGTCGATCGATAGCGCGGCGAACTTCCGCGATCGATATCCCCGGGGAGAGGCACACCGGTGCGTTGCACTCGCGCAATGAGAACGTCGTCCTCGTCGATAACAATGATGCTGCTGACGGTGGCGGCGAGGCGGGCCGCACGTGTGCATTTGTGCGATTACGCGTACGCCGTGCGGCGCAATGTCAGGGCGACCGATCGCTTCCGGTAGCGCCGAGGCGCCGACACGATCCTCGGAGGACGGGAACCCGAGGGAGAGACGGCGGAGTTGCGATTACGCGAGCTGCGAGGTGAGTGCGTTATGCGTCATTCAGGCACGGGTTCTTAGATCGCGTGCACCGAGACTTCAAGGCCCGGCTGCTTTTGGGTCGTGCGCGGTCCTCGAGCGAAACAGGTTGTAAAGCCGGTGACCTCAAGGTCTCTTCCTACAACGCGGATGAATCTCAAAGAAAAAAAAGATAAAGAACAATCCAATATATACTTCTTTGATCATTATGAAAATTAATAGCACAGGAATTAATTACTAGACATGAAACTTGTTTTCATTGAAGTAACTGCAATATAAGATACAAATGAATTTATTTCTTTTTCTTTTGATGGAAACTCGTGTGCCATAATAAAGGGTTAAAAAACGAGAAAAATATATAGCCTATTAATTACAAATACTTGCTCATATATTTTCTCAATGATACTCTCAATGATAAAGACTTGGGAAAAAAAAGGAGATTGTTTTATCTGAAATCAAAAGCCAGCAAATAAATACAACTGATGATTCATTGTAGAGCTCTAGGATCCGTAATATAATTGTGTAAAAACTAAAAGAAGTTGTAAGGTTCCTATGGCTGAAGAAATACTTAAGAGCTATAATGATGTAGATAAGATTCATTTACGGCTGGATAAGTAGCTTTTTATAGAGATTTTTACGAACACTTGATTGCGGCGAAAGGCTATCTTATTGTTTCAGCCATGTATTTCATTTTTTCTGGCTTCTTATCGTTAACTAAATATCATGATAACCTGCCAGTGTTTGTCTGATAGAAATTATTTCTTCGTTGAATTGAGATGCTTCAATTAAATTCATATCTATAAAGAATATCTATAAAGAAATTAATGATAATTTTGCAACACTACAATAATGAACTGAGAGCAGAAAAATTATATATAAATAGTAAATATATGAGACATGTACACAATAAATAATATAATATAATTTAAAAATATAACTAAATATAATTAAAAATATACATTATATAATTAAACGTTTTAGATATACACTTCATTAATAATTCATTTGTAATTATTACAATCTTATCGGCTTGAGTATTTCTTTCATCTTTTTTATTTATTTATTACTATATTTTATTATATTAGAATAGAAACATGTGTTCCACAAAGTTAAACTCGGTTTCTCAATTCGGGTCTAGTTCGTTTTAATTTCGAATCGCTGCCTGAACAATTCCGATATCGCATTGCCTGCACGGTGCTTTGTGCGTCAAGCGCAATAAGAGTGAAAATCTGGAATTAATTGATTTCAGCTAATCAATGGCGCCTGATAATTTGACGCTGCCCACGCAAGATCGTGCGACGTTCACGGAGGAGAGCCTGTCGTGACGACGTCACCAGTATTGTCCGCGTCCGTGTCGAATACATCTGACGTGTTGTTGCCGAAGTGTTCGCATTACGCGGTTTCCTCCTTCTTCGTCGTGATATCGATCGAGAATCGCGAGCTCGTGCCGCGAATCGGTGGAGAAGTGACGTTACGCCGTGCTGTGCCGTGGAAGGAACGCCAATAATTCGCGATGCTGCCGAAGAAAGACAGTCAGACGGAGCCGTACGCTCTCGAAGACATGATCTCGGATCTCCAGGCGAGGAGGCACTCGCTGGACCACGAGGACGTCGTGCAGGATCCCGCCGAGTTGTTGAAGCAACGCGAGAGGGACCTCGTCCTGGCCGCCGAACTCGGCAAGGCTCTGCTCGAAAGGAATCAGGAATTGACGAAGCAGGCCGAAACCTTAGCCGAGGAATATTCCGCTAAATTGGAAGTGAGTACATATTGCTTAAAAAAAATTTTGCCCGGCGTATTCGAATCATTGGCTCAAGAAGAGAAATAATCTATATTTAAAACTCTCTAAATATAAATGCAGAAAATAATCATTCCTCTTTCAATCATTAAATATTAAGCAGATAAATAATAATGATTAAAAATGATAAATGATAAATATTAATAAAAAAAAAAAATACTAAAGTAAAAGTCACTCATTTGTATGAGATGTATAAGTTGCCAGGCAAAAGAGAGATTTAAGAAAATAAACATAATTCAACGTTTTCTCTCTCTTAAGTGCGAAGTATATAACTATACGAGAGCAATTTATCGTCCACGTTGACAGTTAACAGATAACGCTTATGTAATCTTTCGCTCGGCATTTATTAGATAAAAATTAATTAGAAGCGGTATATTGCATCGCGCGCGGGTATCTGATTTAACGAGGTGAATTTTACTTTCGACACGCCTGCGGGATTACACCTCGTACGAGGAAGACACGCGGTGGGGGATAATATTTTTATAATGATAAAACTACGCCGAGAGTCTGCTCTGTTTCGCATGTACATAATGCAATCCGTTCGTTGCACGTGCGCAACGGCGCAGCAGCTACGCGTTGCAAACAACTCGTGCTCCACTTTCGCGAACGTTAATCCTCCTTCCTTCGATTTTATATCTTATTACATTGCTGTTAGTTTTATGACGAAATAGACGAGGAAACCTCAAGTGACTCACTGACCGTATAAACAACTCCTTGAGAATCCGCTCTCCGCGACGATTAGGGACTCAAGCCGTTTATATTACCAAGCTTATCACTGCAAGTCTTATCTGATCGATAAAACTGTTAATTGTATGAAGACATCTATTTAAAGCGAAGATATATTCCGTGGTATCGGTGTAAGATGTTTCTTTTGGAAACTTTTTAAGAATAAAAATGTCGCACGTGTCATTTTATAAAGCTAAATATATCCATCGGTCAATCGTAACGAAAGTACAGACCGTGTTATTTAACGCGTCATTGAGCGCGATGGAAACCGGACTGCATTATCTTGAAGTACCAGTCGCTTGTGTCGCTGAAGTAAATGGAGATCTGCAAAAATGTCCGGACAAAGGTTTTTCTCGGTACTTATCTTCTTAACAATGCAGCCGAAGCGATGGCGGACGATAGCAAAACCAAAGACATTTCTAACGCCAACCGGGCGGAAATTTTCACCTTCGTGTTTAACGGGCACAGTCGCTTTCCAACATTACGCCGCCCGGCCGGCTGCGGAAATTCTGCTGGCGTGATGTACGCGAGCATGCAGCGCGCGCCGATTACATAAGGCAATAAATAACGCGGAACTCGATGCCGGAAAGATCGAAAATGCATGCTGCGCCTCGTCTCGTACATACATACGAGAAACGAGGGACAGAAATGCGCGATAAGATACACGAAGCCGGGCGAATTTCAGAAAAAAATTTCAAACTAAATAAACTAGAAAAATTCTCGTGTCAATCAATTCGATAAAAGAAATATTACGAATTAATATTATTTGCTAGTAAAAGCTGAAGCATTTTGTACAAAATATGCATTAGTATGCGATCTGGTCTAAACTGTAATTAATTAAATTAATTGCTTAGAAACTACTGAACTTGAGACATTTTCGCCAACATGTCTTATAAAGATGCACTCTTTCTATTCCTAATGTGCCACCACTTGTCGCAACAATAAACACAGTTTCTCTCATTTTATATAATTGGCTTTATTTTACGGCTGTTTGCATATGATTACCTTAAATGTTTCCTTTTTCTTTTATGCCTTTCCAAGAGACATGATGGCACTCGTGGGGGCCGTCGAGACGGCCAAGCGAGACGGTTAGGGTTACTCGCGTCCGCCAGGCTGTTCATTTACCGTCAAGTATTATTATCGCGTTACACGTATACTTTCTTGCGACGGCTATTCTCTCCTCCGCGAAGAGTGAGTCGCGAGGAACGAAGGAAAGAAAAAAAAATAATGAATTAAGGTTACCGATAGAAACGTATGTTTCTCTACGGATTTCGTCGAAATCGGAGGTCACAAGACATACAAATCTGAATTCCAAAGATCTGTGAAGTTGGCATCCCGGAATGCGAATTTAAAAAATTGATATATTGATGACATTTGATTGTCCACATTTATCTATAAATAATTATTTTTATCCACCTTGCAAAAAAATTAAAAATTAAGAAAAGTTGAACAAATTTTATCTTGAAAACTCCTAAGCGCATTTATCCATATTTGTCTATAACTAATATTTTAATATCTACTGTTTTCGTTTTTTCTTTTTCTTTTCTTGAGATGTTGAAATATTTTTCCAAATTTTCCTTCAAGTTCCTATTATTTTTGACATAATAATTTAAAGTATTAGGTAATAATAATAATTTATCAGAAATTATATTATATGCTTTTTCCCATACTTTATTTAAACATTTTAATTTATATAATTTAAAAAACATACTTAGGATTTGTGATAATAAAAATTTTTTTGCACTTTTAATTTTGTTGCAAAGTGGACAAAAAGCAATTATTTATGGATAAATGTGTGATCAATCAAATGCCATATCGATTTTGCAAAAATTCGCACTTTGAACTACCAATTTCACAAACCTGAATTTCAAGTGTCCTCTTTCTTCCTCACGATGGCGATTCATAGGCATTTGGAAACCTGCGCAACCGCATCTTGACGGTTTTCGAGGAACACGCGATGTTCCCCGTTGAATTCCCGGGTGCCTGTTCAAACAAGAAACGTCAGATCTGCACGTCCATCTCTATCGCTTCGAGCATTTCTATTCTTTCCATCATCACGCTTCTCTCACAGATTGCGACAGAATTAGCGCAGATTGCGGCAACTCGGTAGCTCGGCAACTAATGCTGTTTACCTAATTGAACTTTCCTCCTTTTGTCCGTGTCGTTGAATTTCGCACTCGCTCTACGCCGGTATTATTTAATTCAAGCCCGGTTGATGCAACCGCGTCTTAATAATAATAAGCGGGCCTAGCGGCACCCGGCGTTTCGTACGCGGACGACGCGATTCCTACCGACGACGACCGCGGCGAACCACGAAAGCGTGGAAACAAGCCACTTAAGCAACAACCAACGGCTCCGGAGACAATGCCCGGCACTACGCTCTGCCTGCGTCTGCCTACCCACGTTCCCCTATCTTTCCGCGTTCTGCCTGTCGTCTTATTTTTGACCTCCGCGCGGAAGGCCTGCGCCCACTCGTGCCCTTTAAATCGGATCTAGACAATTACCCGTTACAGCGAGCACGGCTACCGATGCACCGATTGTGAAACACGATGTGAGACACGATGTGAGACATAAGCAGAAAGTGAAGACACGAGCCTCTAATGCAGTCTCTGGAGTTAAATGTTAAATATTAATATTTGATAACAGTTAATAGTAATTAATAATTAATCATTAAATATTTAAATAAAAATATAATAGATTAACGAAAAGTACAACAATAAGGCATTAGAAATAAGACGTATCGAGAAATGGTGCGATAATAAAATGTAAGGAGAATCCAGTGAAAATCTCTTTGATCCACATTTAAATATTAACATGAGAACGTAAGATACACGACGTGTGATTGTCAGAGAAGGGGATTATGAAGGAAAAGCTCCATTTGGTGATGTTTACAATAATGTCCCTGTGAGAACCGAGTAGATAGCTACCTTCTACCAACAGTACGTGACAATACGTAACTCCTTTTTTCACTTCCCGATGTAATTATTCTTTCCGGAGGAGACAAATTTCTTTAAACATTCATGTAATTGAACAAAGCGTGGAAATCGTCGGTAAATTTTCTAGCTTCTCGTTTCTTGCATTTCCAACAACAGCTAATTAGATCTTCTATGTTAACCCTTCAAGGACTGGTTTTTTAAAAGACCAGAACACATTTATTTTATTAAACTTTTGAATTTTGTTAAAAAAAAGTATTATATTTAATCATAATTCATTAAAATAAAATTTTTCCACTTGGCAAAAACGCTAATCCTCAAAGGGTTAATAGATTTAGCAATAAAGATCCGCGCTTTCGTACTCGCGTTAATATATAATCGTTCTCGTATTTTTCGAACAATATTTATCTCTCTTTTTCTCTTTCTGCCTATGTTTGCAAAATGTTTAATCGCACCGATAGCGATGAGTAAGACTTAATCGCGTCACCGTGCATATTTAATGTGCGCATGCACCTGCTTGACGTCACGCTGTTATCTATGACGCCTCGTCTATGTACGAGCGTGTTTATTCGCGACCGCCGTATGAACGCACGTTGCGTGCGTAAAATATTAAGCGTGAAGGCGATAGTACGTTCCAGACCGAGCGCCGAAGGCGGGACCATCTAATGTTTCCGGTTTCGCCTTTAATTAAGCTCGCCACGCTTGTCTATGGAATAATCGCGGTCCCTTATACAACTCGAAGCGGTTGAAAGCATCGCGAATCGTCGATGGGATATACCTACGTATCGTTTCCTCGACGGATCCCATTTCTACCCATTTCAACTCGTCACTCGCTATCAGTTACGCCAAACGGTAAATTACGAGCGCATATAATTAATGACTCGAACGCGAAACATCGATCATGCGGAAATTTTCTGCGCATAGAATGGTTAATAATTCAATCGTCCCGTTTGTTTGACATGTTTGACACCTTCGCTGATAAATGTGCGGCTGATTTGATTAGCAACACTTTCCTAAAATCGTGCATATAATTATTACGAATATAAATATTTAATTATATCATACAATTATATTTATTTAATAAAAAAATCGACTAGAGCAAAAATATTTAATGACTCCTCGTTGACTGTTTAAAGCTGGAGAAAAAAAATTAATTTATTTTTGTTTAAATTTATTTGAAATCGTACTTATTCGGAGGGAAACTTAGAGAGCCGCTTACGCCGCTTTCCTACCACCTGATTTACGATCGCGTTAATTAACTCGCGGACAGCCTGTAGATCATTTGCGGTCGTCATCTATCAGCGAGAAAACCTCCGAGAGACCCAGACGGAGATCGAAATGCGAACAAAAATGCGCGCTTTCGTCGCAAAGTTACACTTTCATTTCTGCGCACGTGCTTTTGGGAGGCGAGAAAAGAAATGGGTCGCGCGATCGCGCGCGAGTCGTAACGAAAGCCGTGCCGAGTGCGCGGGACGGTGCCTCGTGGTTGTATAATTGGTCGTCTGAAAGCGGACCGCTCTGGCAACCGATTCGCGCCGGCGATAAAAAGCGGGTCTTGTTATATGCAAGTGTGCACACGAGCTCGTGCGGCCGGGCGCTTCTTCGCGCTTTGAGAAAGCCGCCGAGTTTCGCACGCCTCCGCACCGTCGACCTGGGAATCCGCGGTTCACTGGCGGTAAAAATCGAGATCACCCATTAACCTCGAGAGGTGCAAGCGTGCTAATTAAGCGCGATGCGCTTAATTAGACTGTCACGGCCGACATCGGGGTCCCGCGCTTGAATTCGAGGGCGAGAGAAAAGAAAATTAGCATTACGTCGATGGGATTTCAGAGCGGCGGCTCGTCGCAACTCCCGTCTCGCGTGTTCTGCATCTTGATCCTGTGATTTCTTAATGAATGGGAAAAACGCTTTCCGCATCGTGTTCTCTGTTATTTGCGAAATTTGTATAATGATTGCACACAGAAAAATATCATTCTACAGACGAGAAAAGCAATTGCTTATTTTATTTTATTTAAGTAATAATTTTCTTCAGCAAAGAACATTTTCTTAATAATAGTTTAAAATATATTTATTGTACAAGTCCCGAATACGTTTTAAATAAATGTGGTGCTTATGATAAATTTGCGGATATATAAATTTACCAAATATATATGTACTTACAAGTATATTTATTCGTAGGTAGTGTATATATTTTTCTGTCTGCACACTGACAAAATGAGAGAAAGAGCTAGTTACTTTTGGCCTCGACCATAATTTTATAATATTTTTAACAATAAATATGATTAATTTAACTATATGCATCATTTTCATGATTATCGTTAGAAATATTATAAAATTGTGGTCGAGGCTGAAAGTAATTATATTTTTCTCTCAAAGCATGTATCAAAATATGCACTAATTTTCATGCTTAACTCTGGGCAGCAAGAAGAGCGAAATGCTATTACACATGGCAATATAGATATAGACAAGGTAATTCCATGTAATCCATTGTTTCCAATGAACGGTGAACAGTATTCGTTATGCAACGAAAGAGCACACAATGGTTCCGGCCGGCGGTTTCGAGCCGAGAGAGAAACGGAATGTGATGTAAATGAAGTCACGTTCGGCCTATCCTGCTCGCGCGTACGCGTCCTGGAGCTTTCCCAGGTATGCTATAACGAGTTAAACGGCGTTTTCTCGTGTCGGAACGAAGAAGAAAAGCGGCGCACGCGAGCGTCGGCGATCGAGCCTCGACTGTGAGCCCCGTGGGATAATCGACGCGATGCGTCGGAGGGAAGCGCAACTTTTCCCTCATCACTTTTTCCGGCGAGGAAAAGTCACCTTTTTTTCTAATCCCCTTCTCGGACAGGCCGGCGCTCTCGAGTCGTTATCTGGTTGTTATACTTCCGCCGGGGCCTTTCGTGCCTCGCATGAGTGCCTACGAAAAGGAAATTCGTTTGGTCACGAAGTTCGAGAATTTCTCTTTGTGTCAGGAAACGATATCCTTCTGTCTATTTCTCTTTCTGCCCATTCCCCTTTCCTGCACGGCACAACGAAAGTCGACTGCAACTCGATAAGATATCAGCTATATCTAATTTGTAATTTAATTTCGCGTTTTCTTTCGATATTGGCTTTTTCTCAGTTTCTTAGCTTTCGCGTAATGTATTGAGCTATTATTTATTCCGTATAGAGTGACTCAAAAAGGGTTATTTTTTTCGCCCGTTGTTGGTCCCTCGATTTTTTAAATAAATCGTATGCCAAATATTTCTTTATAATGAGGTATGAATCCTCGCAAATTTTTATCTTGAGGTGACAATTCGTTTCTGAGGTAGAGAGGGTCAAAGTTCATCAGCGATAAAGCTTATGTTTTTCAAAGAAAAGTATTTTTGACACTTTGAAAACTCAAAATAACATACCCTAAGGTTTAACATGCAAAAATCGTATACAGAAATGTATGGAAGTTTCGGAGCATAATATCGCTTCATTCGCACCGGGAACCGTTATCGTTTAGGCTTCTTTCTCGAAGCACCCTGACCCAGTTCGTTCTTCAGGCCGGGTTCCAGGCCGTGAAGCGAGCACTGCGGTCCGTATCGGTACGCAATAATAGTCCGCAGCCACGCAGGGCTAATTGCAGAAGCGCGAGCGAAGGAGTCATCGCGCGTGGTCGGAAAACGTCGAGCGGGAACCGGCGCGGCGCGGCTCGGCGCGAAGCGGACCGGAAGGCCTCGAAAAAAGTAGACCGTTAGAGGCCGAAACCCCCTCGAGAAACGTTCTACCCTCTTTACTCTCCCCTGCGCTCCTGTTTAGCCGCGTGACCGTACAACGGTCGCGTTTACAAAGTCGTCAGCTGTGTTGCGCGATTGTCTCGTACGGTTGCGCGCGGCGAGACCGCTTTTTCCACGTTTTATTTGGCGTCGACACAATAGAGGAGAATTGTTATACTTATCTTGCCTCGCGTCTCTTCTTTTTCCTCAAAGTAGGATTAGAAAGGCGGAATAAATTATGTCGCTCTTCGTTAATATTAACAAAACAAGCGGCCGGCTCATTGTCAGGAAAAAAAGTCGCTCGCTCCTTTCTCACCTCAATCTTTAAACATAAGATAAATAATATTTCTGTAAAATTGATTTAATAAACATTTTTATGTATTCAGAAGATGTGAGGAAAAAAATTAAATGTCGACGAAAGGTGCGATTGAAAAAGTTGTTCAGTTTCTCAATGCGACATTTTTAAAGGTTTATGCACGGAAAAAAATTTTGGTCAAAAACGAACGAATCAGAAAATTTTGTAGGATTGATCAAATATTCTGGTTGTTACAATAGGAATTTTGGTTATTACAAGTAATAAAGTATTGAGTTCTATTATAATAACCAGAATATTTGATCAATCCCACAAGATTTTTCTGATTCGTCCGTTTTTAATCAGAATTTTCTTTCAGTGTGTAATTCAATTGCCGCAAGGGAGTTTTCTCGGGTTTCCAAGCGTTGCATTCGATCGCCAGTCATCCGACAGCGCGGCATCGGGTTGTCGCAATTGTTTCTAATGTATCGATGTTTCTAATGACTACTCGTTCGTTTAAATGCTTCCCCCCGGGCACTCGGTCAAAGAAATTATCTCAAACGCCGGTAATTGCCGCCTGATTGTTCCCTGAATCGTAGAAAGTTAAAATCCCGAGATCGGGAGATACGGCTTTTCGTTCAGCTGCACGGCGATAATCCACGATTTCCTGCTTCCTTTTCGCGGTTTTTTAAATAAGATAAGGTGAGATTAGCTCATTAAACGACTCGAGCAGGCGGTTTCAACGCGTACGGCTATCACTTGAGAAAATAGATACGTAATACGCAATCATCTGACTCGTAATCAGAAGGTTAACACTTGAGTACCGTTAAGCGACGATTAGAGCGATTGTTATCCCCCTCTCTCGCTCCCACCTCGCTTTTTCCTCGCCGCGTCGATGCAGAACACCGTAACGCCTCGAGACGAAACTTTATTTCCGTATCGCTGAACACCGATCCGAGGTCCACGCGATCGTTATACCTCCGTCTGTCGGGACGGAAACACGGAAAGGGCGGGATGTCTCGGGCGATCTCGGGGGAAAAAAGAAAAGGAATCGGCGTCGCGACGGCCGGAGATCCGGCGTAATTTCCCGTAAGGCGCGTGGAAACGTGGACGGCGAAAGAGATCGGCCGATTAGAAATCCGCGACGCCGCCGTTACGGGCCGGGAGCCGCGAGCGATACTCTCATTGTTCGCCTAATTGCATCCTTCGCGACGTGTCTCCGCGAGGGAGAGAATAACGGAGTTTCCCGAGCGCGTGCACGCGCGCCCACAATAGCTGGTTACATCGCCCGTTGTCTCACCGTCTCGCCGCGTCTTTCAGTCGCAGGCGGCCGAAGCAACCGCTTGAGTTGAGAGATATACGCGCGGCGCCGTCGCTCGACGAGGCCTTTCGATGCGACTGCGGGGGTTACTTAATATCGAATATATTAGAGGAGAATTGCATTAAACATATCTCGTGTAATTGGAGAACAGTGCCTCTATCTCTGGAACTGTATCTTATTTCTACGTTCTCTGCTTTGAATGGATCTTATCTTAATAGGAATATCGTCTGTGGGGACTTAATTAACGCGGCTGACGTCTTGCGTTACCGCCGGTTTGTCGAAAAATGGCTTTCTTTCTTCCCTTCCCCGGGGAAGGTCTCGATGCCAATCGACGAGTGTCGCGTTGCGTCGACCTGACACACGATCGTTCTCCGCGCGACCGCGGTCCACCGCTCGAGAAAGGGCGACAATGTATTCTTGCCCGCGCGAACTGGGACAACAGCGGAAGTAACCGGGCTCTCTTCCGTTTGACTCCGTCGCACTTTTCGCGGCGCGACTGACCCGATTTTTTTTTTTCCACCGTCTCCCGCGCTCGAGTAATGTTATTCCCGCACGCGCGCGCGGAAAGTAAGTCGCGCGATGAGAAAAATGCACATACGCGCGCACCGACAATGAGCGGCAATCGCAAATTACACGCCGGGCATCGCCGGTAATATTCTGTTATTGCGTCTGGGTGCGTCATTAACGTGGATCGTCGTTTAATTAAATATTATGCCGGCCGCGGGTTTTCTGCTCGCACGGTCTCATTGAGAAACACGAGCGTCGCGGACGATGCCCGGATGACGCGTCCGTGTCTCTTCCCCCGGACGATATACTCCGGGCAGCCGCGTTTTCCGCTTTCGCGGCAGAACGAAAATTCAGCCGTAAAACAGGAGCGCGCATTTATCGCCGTCGTTGCATTCGTGACGACGTAACGCAACAGCTGTTAACCCGTGTATATAAACTAGGCTGTTCTAGGCCAGGAATTTCCTACTTTGCGGCGAAATCGTCGCTGCCATCTGTTCTGCCATCCGATTAAAGTGCGCGAGGCAACGGAAAGCGGGACGGGCGATCCGAAAATGTTCGAGGGAGAAAGTAAAGGTGCAATCAGGTGCAATTTCCCGCCGCGACACACTGAGAAAAAAATATAGTCACTTTTGGAACCAAACCTAATTTTATAATATTTCTGACAATAAACTTTTATTAACTTAACTATATGTATTATTATGTTAACCATAATTATCACTAGGAGTACTATAAAATTGTAGTTGGGTCCAAAAGTAACTGTATTTTTCTTTCAGTGCACCTGAATTTTTCTACTTGCAGTGTCGGAGTATTTCGGAGGCTACATTTAATTCTCACGCGCTCGTGATTGCACACTCGAGATTCTTGTCCATATCACTCGCGCGGCCGTCGAAAGTTTCCTCTGTCAAACAGATGTTGGCGATTTATTCAGATCAATTTGATAAGATAAGACTTATCTCATTGAGTATAAATTTCCGACGGCCCGGAGAGAATGGCCGCGGCCTTGGCAGCCTTACGAAAGTGCAAACTGCGCGAATTTTGTTGGCCAACGCGGCGATTTAACCGCGTCGGTGAGTCACGTCCTTTGTAAACTCCGTAATAATGATCACCGTTTACCGTGGCAGGCGGACTGATTAAATTAATTAACGCTATATATCCCGCTCGCGTAATCCACTCGTGTAATATCTTTGATCAGACATCCGCTAACGATCTGTCGCATTTTTTTACATAATTACTTAACGTACAGTTGCATGATCGCATATTAATGTCTTAATCGTTATGCTTTTAGCGTCTTTAATCATTACGACTCTTTAGAATTATTCATCGCATTGGTGTTAATTGGCTGCGTCGGATTTTAATACGTTCTCCGATACTGTCTTGTGGAACGAAAAATCGTAGTAAAAATCCGCACAGTAGACCAATTACCTTTTTTTCCCTCTCATTTCGCTACATACGCCCCGACAGGGATATTAATTAATAGCTAAAACGTAAATACACGCTTGCTGATAACAGCGATTCATATTGTAATTACAACGGAGATATTCCATGCGAGACTTTACAGTCGATTGCTTGACCGTTTATTAACGCTAACTGTAACTAACTGCATTTTCTTATACCACCTATACCGACAGTTATATTGCGATCTAGAAACGGATGGGGAATTGTTAACCGTAGCTGGTTAATTGGACTCTCGATACTGAATGTTTAATGTCTCGTCTGTATCGCCGTTTAATACATATAATTACGGAAAATTACGGAAATTGCCAATTCACAAGATTGAGCCAAATAATTGCCCGTCACGTATCGCTTGCGCTTGCTCCCGTGTGTTTTTTTATTGTCACGTCGCTGCTTATCTGGCCTAAGGTATTTCCAAACACCTCCACATCTGACTGCCGTCGCTCTATCGTAATTAGCGCGTATCATCAAGCCGCGTTTTAATTACGCATACGGCCGGCGGAGTAGCGATCTAGAGGGGAAAAAAAACCGGCTTCACGACTCGCTGCGATGATGATTGCGCCTTGTGCATTTCCGTCTGGTCACCGCCAGCTCGACTTTTTTCAACTTCCGCAGCCGAATGTGGCGTGCCTTTATTAACGTGAGTGTGTCGTAAGAACCGCTATCTGGTCAGCATTTTCGCCACTCGTTAGTAAAATTGTGTAACGCGAGTCTAGCACACGAGAGACTTTATCACGCTTCGCCAAACATTGGATAATATGTACATATATCTCGCAAAGGTTTCTGGTCGAACTGTTCTCAGCCGAACAGATAGCGGACCGGAATTGCTTTTGCATTTGCGCAAATCTCACACGCGCGTGACGAGATATTTAATTGTGCAAAACAACCATCGCGAAAATTAATATTTTATCATATTCGAGGAAGTGTATCGGTGTCACGTATGTAATCAAAAGAATATACACTCTTATCTTATAAAATTATATATATATATATGCTTAGCACAAAAAATAAAAAATAATTCTTGGTTTATTAGAGATTGGAAAATATCGGATAAAATTACATGGAATTAAATGGTGAAAGGGGTATGAAATAAAATTAATTTATACCCATTTAAATTAAATATTTCCAAAGTCATGTCAATAATGGAAAATTAATTTTCTTTTTCGTTAAAACAGGAATTGATTATCCATTTTAAATGCTTTATATCGCAACGAGAATATTTCAGTAATAATAATCGTTCGTTAGAATTCATCGCGTTCGCGTTTCGAGGGCTTCGGTTAAAATGAAGTAGGACGCTTAATTAGATTCATTAGGCAGTAATAACACTCGCGTGCGCTCGCCGTTGTCCGCCGCGTTCCTCGCGAATAATTAGCGGCCCCGGCGGTTGTTTCCCGGTAGATCGAAGCGGATGAATAATAAATTCGACAGCGCTCCATAATAGCCTAGGCAAGGAACAAGCCGACAAAGAATTTTCTCTCACGCGCGATAATGGAATCGATTACCGGGTGCACCGATCCAATTAACTCGCTTCTTCGCGTCGTCATGGACGATAAAACGTGCCGCGTGAAAAATTACGCAATGTTTAACCGCGCGCAATTGTCGCGGGTTTCTTCACTCTCGTTCGCGTACGGATTCATCCGCCGATCGCGATTGTGCCAATTCCATATATCCGCTTTCGCTGGTCGACAATTTAATAATTGGATTAGGGGCTCGATTCTCAAACGGAATCGAAAAATGTTCGTACACGAAAGTGACGTTGTGCGTTCATTAATTGATACATGCACTGAAAAAAATTCTGGTTAAAAACGGACGAATTAGAAAATCTTGTAAGATTGATCAGAAATTTGGGTTATTACAATGGAAATTCTGGTTATTATAATAGAACTCAGTACTTTAAAACTTTTAATAACCAGAATATTTGATCAATCCTACAAGATTTTCTGATTCGTCTATTTTTAACAAGAATTTTTTTTCAGTGTGTATACCTTTTAAGTCTCAAATTATATGCCAATTAGTGAAGGTTCCCCCCTTCTCTTCTGGTCCCCAGACTGGCAAAAAAGTGTGAAGAAATGAAAATTCAAGACGAAATTACGAAAACGATTTCAAATGGATTTATGATAAAGATAAAAAATTATTTTAGAATTGCCAAAATTGAGTCGAGAATCGGGAAAATTGCGGGACGAATTTTCTGTCGAGAAGAAACTTATTGGAGAACTACATTATATTATATTTTCTGTTATTAAAAATTATCTTAAAAATCTGAGATCTCCTTTCTCTTCTTGACTCGAAATATCGCTCGGATTCGGCGATTTCTTTACGCGAGACAATCTTATATTCCGATCGTTCCGCCCGCGTCTGTTTTTGCCGGGTACATTCGTTCTACCACATAACGGATGGACCGGGTTGCGCTAGCTCGCGATCACCGCCGGACTCGTCACAGGCCATTGCCTCGCGATTACGGACCTCCCTACCTTCGCCTTCTACGCCACTCCGTCCGATTGCGCGCGCTCGGCATTATCGTTTTCTTCGAGGGAAAGTGAACGAAGTGCGACGCAATAATGCTTGCGCGTCGGTCCGCCTGACCGGCCGCAACGGCTGCGAGAATATAATGGTGATTAATTCGCGATTATCCGCGAAAACTTCTTTTTTCCCACGGTCCGCCGCGACCCATCGTCCTGTGATGGCGTGCCGATTTTTCTACGAAAATTCCCTTCTGCACTTTGGATGTGACTGTCTCTTAATTAAAATCAATTCGTTGAGGTTGAAGACAGGAATTGTGAGAAAATGCTAAACGACGTCGTATGTGATAGATAATGAATAAATAAGGAATGTCGCAACTATTTCAAGCTAAATAGAAACTATTTCATCGGCATTTGACACTGAGCTTGAAATTTTTTTTACTCCAATTACGCCGGCCGTTTCTCGAGTATCACGGTTTCAAGGCATGTCTTTCCCTTTCTTTGAACGGAATATCGGTCGGGCGGCGCAGAATACGACGGGGGGGTGTCCATTAGACCGCAAGTCGGCAGGTATTTGCGCCACGGTGGTCTCACTCGTCCTACCGTGTAATTAGATCGAACGCGGGCCGCAGATCGGCGTGTTTTGCAATAAGAGCGAAATATCCGTTTCGCCGCGATCGCGCGATTTTACGACGGCGAACGAAAGTTTCAGAACGAAACGGCGAGTTTCAGCGGAAAACGGAGTATCCCCGGCTCTCCCGTTCTAAATTGGATTCCACCTCTTTTATCCGAAGCATTTAATTTTCACGTAACTCCAGTTTGAAATGCGAAATGTAAAACTGAATTTTTTTTACAAGGGCAGGTAAATTGAAACGCAAATTGCAGAGCTTAGAGAGATATACACCTCACAGATGTATAAACATTTATGAATAATTGAGATCAAGGAGAAACTATACGATTATTTCTTCCTCGTTCTTTTTCCGAGTGTGTTTAAAAGTTAATTAATATATCTCTTCAGGTTGAAGGTATTTTAACGTTATACTCGGGGGCTGGTATACCTACTTATACAGTACGTAGACACGGAAGGCACGAAGGCTAACAGGGCCAACGGAACCGAATGGTAACGTATTCGTGCCAGTCGCGACTGCTCGCGATGATATACGACCGCTGATATAATCTACCGAATTTTTATTTCGCGGACTACGCCGTCGTTCCTATCATCGATGCCGACGCCGTCCTCCGGCGTTTCGCAAGAAACGGGACGAGCGGATGATCGGGAATTAGACAGGAGTCGTGAGTCACGACTCCGGGGGGGGATCGTCTCCGGCTCTTGGCAACGGCATTAAACCGCCGGCATAAAGACGCAAACTGCATGCAATTACTCGCGTTCGCGTGCGGCACATAGCATTTTGCAAATTGCAGACGCAGCCGATTGGCGCACCGTCAACGTCACGGATGTGTGACTCATTGCCTGTCGCTAACAAATAGATAGTGTATATGGTCGACAGCGTTATAGGCAAATATAACGGTCGCGCGATCAGTCGGCTTAAGCGGACAAGGGCGCGGATCTCCGTAGGCCGCCTGTATTTAATCTCCCCTCGCGTATCCCGTTAAAACTTGCCGTCGGAAACCTTCCGCGCCGACTTTTGCGCTCCACATCGGTGCCTCGATCCGGTAATGGCGCTTGTAACGCGGTCTAAATAAATACTCGAGTGCCTCCAAACATATCCGGCCAATTCGTGCCGCTGCTCCGGCCGGCCGGCCGTTTCGGAGCCGCTCGCGTGCACCAAGCGAGCTAGCTCGGCCGCGAAGGAAGCGACGTCCGAGAGGCCGCAAAAATCGCCCGGTACGAGTGTGACTCATCACACTCGAGAGACTTTAACGCGCGTGTTTCCGCGAGCACCGGTATTTCTGGCTGGTGGCGCATTTGTGTTACACGGCGTCGTATCAACGCGCAAAAATTGCAACTGGAGCGACGTCGTCGTCGTCGTCGTCGTCGTCGTCGTCGTCGTCGTCGTCGTGGCGCCGCGCTGGGAACGGGATGTCGGAGATACGGGAGTCGTATCACGTTCAAGTCAATCTCGTACAATCTCCTTAGATGTGTAGGGACACGCGGGCGTTCTCTCGTGACAAGTCAATCAGATCGATTAGATCTGCAACAGTTTAATTTCCGCAAAGAACTTGTCTCGGCTCATTTTTGCCTCAGGTTTCTCATGTCGAAATATAAGAGTATAGATTTTTATTTACATTATATTTAAATTTTTCTTTCCTTTTTTTTTTGCAAACACTGACTCTGCAATGACGCAAATTTGTATCCAAACAAATACCCTTCTGACGCAAGATATTTTTGCGCAGATATCAATTTAAAAAATTGCAAATGAACATTTCAAAATTAAACATGACGCATAGTCTGGTTGGATGATACAAGATACTGAGAGCAGTCGACTTGAAATGATTTGCGTTTAATTGATATCTGGCCAAAAATATTGTTGATTGTCGGAACATTCTGATAAAATTAATTATTCGTATATACTCGGAAAAAGTTTGTAGCGTAATGTCCTTCGTACCCAATACCAAGCATTACGTCTATTGTTCGTTGGTCTTTCATGGACTTTGGGGATCGGTGAACTGCAGACCTGCGGGCATGTTGGCGATCGGTCGATGAGTAACTATGGGAGACCAAGGCCATGCTTTCCAACTCGATAAAACTCCCCGACATCAAGCCTTCAACGCGAAAACACGTCATTTTCTATGCATGTGTTTACATATTTCGTACGAACGCAAGGACGTTTGATAATCGAAAGTAATTTGGCGATCTACCAGTTCTTGCTAATAAAGCATTTAAACTTTATCTTCTCAGTGAGAAATAATGGTTCAAGAAATGTCGAATAGACGTTAATCGATTTAACGTCTAATCAATGTCGATCAAAATTGACTCGACGTTTTTGCAGCCAATCAATTTCTTGCTGGATTGTAATATTCCAGACGAAAGCATGACATAAGTTTAATGTTATTAACATGGAGCTCTAATATCATTTTGATGTTGTAAATATTTAACATTGCTTTGAACCCGAATAGTAATTAAATCACAACGCGCTTATTGTCACAATGATACTTTATCATTGAAGTTAGACTGCATCTGCGTTAATCATGCCTTATCTTATCTTATCGCTATCTATCATTATTTCAAGCAAAAAGTAATCTTAATCTTGATTGTAACACGATACGTGCTGATCCAGTTCGTGATTACAGTGTCGCGAACACATTTAACAGTACTGAAAACAATGACTGTCGAGAGAATCTTGTGTTAGAACTTATTTATAAAACGACTCTTCGACAAAGCGAAGACGTGAGGTATTATCTCGTAGTATACCTTCGTGGGATCGTATTACACTCTGTAACACGATTGCGCAAACGTCGCTTTTTAGACTTACGTCTAATTAACAGGATTGCCTCATTTAGTAAATAGAGTTAATTAATGCTAACGCTTCATTTGGAATCCGCCTACGATTTTTCGTTTGTTACGTTTTATTACGCGTTATCGGGCATCGGGTTGAGAAACTCCATGTGGGAACAAAGCGATTCACGTGTATATGCCCGCAATGAAACCAATTCTCGTGTCATGTCCCTTTGTTACGCACAAAAGCGTCGTGTTCGCACCTTTGTTGGCGGAGATTTTTCCAGACGATCTTATACGCCGAAGAATAAATATTTCAATGTTTCTTCTTGCCTTCTCTTTCTCTCCTTCCCTTTTCCTCTCTTAATTTTAATCTCTTTCCTCATATTTGCAATCTCCTTTTCTATTTTCGCCGCAAGCCACGATAATTTAATATTTTGAAAAAAGAAACACTCGCGTGTATCTTATTCTTTTTCATCTTGGAAAGCGCCTTTAAAGAAAAGGAAAGTAAGATAGTTGGCTAAACGGTCAAATTGTGCGTTTAATTGTATGTTAATAAATTTGCCAGCTCCTTTCACCGAGTTCTCAAACTTAATCTAACTGCACCATCTCGAGCCCGTTGTGCGTAGGTATGGACGTCGAGAAACGTAATTTATGTGCACTGACTCACGCGGCGTTTCTTTTTTCTTCTTTCCGAATGACGTTTGGCGCGCGATGTAAGACGACGGTTTCGTGAAAGGAATAACCAACGGGTTTACGTGCCAGAATCTTTTTAAATGCAAAAATGCCGTTTCGGGGCAGAGGTCGCGGAAACTTGCGTCGTTTAAATCGGCGCAGGCACGAAGTTATGAATCGAAAGAGACAAAGTCACGATTGCGATCGCTAATTATTCTAACGTTTTTTTTACGCAGAGTTTGGAACAGGAAAGGCACTTACTGCGAAGGAGGCTCGAGGAGGCCAGAGATGAAAGCGAGGCGAGGGCCCTGGAGCTCCAAGCTGATGTGGAGACCCTCAGGAGCCAATTGGAGGAGCAGAGTGAGAGGGCGAGAAGGGCGGAACGCGACCAGGCCACCCTCGTCGCGGAGTTGACGGCGCAAAACACGAGGCTGGCCGATCAGCTGAGGGAGGCCGCCAAGCAGGAGGAGCAGTTGCTCGTGGAGGTGAAAGTGCTGAGGGAAAAATGCGCTCTCAGGAACACCACCCTGCAGGATCACGTCAGCAGCCTGGAGATTCTCAGGGACGAGGTGAATATGAATTTTTAATCTTGATCGTATCGTCACACATCATCCAAGCGTGGGCGTTGTTAACTCCTTTATGCATATAAAAACTTGACTTTTTTTCCCCTCCCTCTATTCGTTAACGCTACGAATTCCTTGCCGGAGTCTCCCTCTCGCCTAATTGATTTACGTGTAGAACGGAAACTGTCGTTATTAATTATTATCCATCGGAAGCCGAACCCGCGGTTCTCAGGCGGGGCTTGCTTGAATAATTCGCAGCATCTCCTTTTTATAAAAAGGAAGCGGTAATCGTTGCCTGCGTTCGCACGTGAATTTATGCGTGCAATCTCTGGGAAAATGCCATCATCGAATAAAAATGAACGTGACCCTCGGCAGTCGACCCGATTTGCCTCGTTCCACCGCCCTTTCATCTCGTCTTACAATGGCAACCGGATGTTGATTCTCAGGAATCGTTCGCGGTTTACGTAGGAAGCTCGTCGAATTAAATGTCTACAAAAACAAATCAGTGTAAATGTGAGATTTACATTTCGCGAGCTCTAACAATTACTTTATTTTAACATTGTACTTTATATTTATCCTCGTAAATTTCTGATTTTAAGATCGAGAAGTAAAACTAAAACTTAAATTGAAATCAAACAAAGAAATGATTAAACCGTGAGAAATCAATATATTACGCACGTTCTAAATCTTGCACGCGTCGTTTCAGGTACAACTAGTATCCGCACAAAGGACGGAGCTAGAGAGGCGGTCCTTGGAGCTGCGCGAGGAGAGGGCCAGGGCGATGGCGGCCCTCGAAGAAGCCGAGGAGAGAGCCGCGGCCTTGGAGCGACTCGGCCACGAAGCGGAACACCGTGCGAGAGTGGCCGAACAGGAGAGGTGAGACTAGAATCTGGCTCGGTTAACACGCGGAGACAACGCTCGATTGAGCACGATTTAGCAACAGTTAAATCTTACCGAATTCCACGATATTCTCCAATTCCACCCCCGCGTGACGGTCGCGTGTTCGTCGAGTAAACGCGGGATGTCAAGCGGATAATACTAGTCGTCGTATTTATTCGACATTATTTTCTGCAGTACCTATTTTGTACCTACTTTACACTTGAGATATTCAAATATGTTCAATCATATACTGAAATATATTTATTATCTTTAGGGACGAGCTGACGTCGGCTATAGCGGCTATCGAGGCAGAAAGGAGAGCCCGGTCCGACTCGATACAGAAGACGCCGCGGTCTCTGCAAGCGGAGATGGAGTGCGAGGAGAGTAGCTCGCTTGGGGAACAGGAAGAGGGTCTTCGGACAGAAGTGGCGAGGGCGACGAAGCGGCTGAGAGAATTGTGCGCCCATTTGAGACGCGGCGAGGACGACTCGGGTCTGCAAAGCGACTGCGACGAGTCTATGCTGGTGATCAATCTCAACAATTCCGAGGCAGATGTGAGCACCAACGAGCGGGAGACTCACCCTTCGCCGGTAAGTCCTCTCTCCGCATCATTGATTTTTCATTACAAAGTAGATAACTTCTTCTAGACTTAGTTCCAAATATATAGTTGAACAAACGCTTATATATAATTTATTTATCACTCTAATAATTTTCTTCGTAGACGAATTGTCCGGGTGCGCTGATAGAGCTGGTCGAGGAAGTCTACAACCTCGCGCTGTCGGGGAGAGGAGCACCAGGAGAACTGGGACTGGCGGTGGAGCTCCATAGGGTGCGAGAAGAACTGGAGAACTCTCGGGAGCAGTGCAGGATACAGGAGGAAGAGCTGAAGCGACGCGGCGACGCCGTTCTGGAGCTGACGAGCAAGCTGAGCGTCCGCGAGGCTGAACTGCGCGGCGCCAAGGAGGAACGTGACAGGGCGAGGGGTGACATCGAGCATTCCGAGCTGACGAAGGACGAGATCGTGGCGAAGGCTTACAAGGTGCGGGACCAGGCGGTGGCCCGACAGAACAGGGTAGAAGTCGAGCTGGCCAGGACGCGGATAGACATCCTGCAGGCGGACAGCCAGTTGAAGGAGGCGATCAAGCAGAAGGTCGAGCTCAGCCAGCAGCTGGAGCAATGGCAGATGGACATGCAGGCGCTCCTGGACGAGCACGTGCGGAGCAAACTGACCCCAACCTCGCAGCTCGTCGCCACGAAAAACGGCGAGAACTCCGACATGTCGGCGCCGGCCAGAAAGAAGAGGAGCACTGGCTCGACGAGGAAGATGTTCGGCCTATTTTGACGAAAGTGACGCAGCGCGGTGGCTTCGCTGCGTTGAGCTGAGTGACCGCGACTGACGTGGACCCTAGACTTCTGATCCCTGTGTGCAGCCGCTTTGCATAAAAGAGACGTTAACGAAGAGAAAAATAGCGTGAATTTAGATTTAACCTTTTAAGGACCGTTCATTAGTACTCGGCCCAGTGATGACAAGCGTTCCAGACTTTCTGAACTCTGTTGAGATCATTCTAAGTGATATCACTTGCGTCATACATATCGCATATGTATGGACAGGCATACAAATTAATCTCGAAACTTAATGACTCTATGTGATTAAGAGTTTTGTAATTAGCAGTTCAAGCCAGACCGGACTCGTCTGGACTCGTGCGAATTTCACGACCTGTCTCGGCAATAAAAACGTTGAAATATCTCGTTGCACGACGCGCGCGAGAAACGTCCGCGTCGCTCACGGCGGGGAGTCTGTTACATCGGTGCTGGCGCTCGTGTCGAAACCGTAATACGAATTTAAGTGGCGTCGCTCGCAGAAACAGGGACGTCCGACTTTCCACGATTCCTCAACCAGGGAAAGTCGCGGACCGTTCTTCCCGAAACGGGCGACTCGACACGCGTTTAATATTGTCGCCATCATAATTTTCATCTTCATCTCGATATCTCCATGTTTTCTGTCGGCCACTTTTTGTCAAGCGGCTTGATCGATGTAATCCGGCGGATTGTATCATTATCGTTCACCTGAGTTTGTGGACTGTTCGTGTGAAAAGTATTAATGACAAAATTACGTCGCGACGCCGATCGCTAATGGAGTCAGCGAGATGGACACGTCCGTTTTATTGAAAAAAAAAAGGAGAGTCGTAGCAAATGTTCTCTCCCCGAGAAATTAAAGTTACGGACGACGTCTTTTCTCCTCGATAGATAAATTTTCGTCATGTCTAACTGACGTTTCTAGCTCAGGGAAACCTTTCGCGGACGGGTTCTTCTAATTCTGCTCTTTCATCGCGTTCCTCCCGCTCTCGAAAGATCAGGAGGGGGGGGGGGGCCATCGGCTATAATCGAAACGAGATTGGCCGGTTACGGTCTCTCGCTTCGCGCGGGCAGGCATTAATTGTCCGAAAGGTGACGAAAGAGCGCAAAAGGTTTAATGTCCCGGCAAGACTGATTAGGATCGGCAAAGCGCAGCCGCTTTTTTTCTCGCGCGAGAACGCGTCCTGTCACTCTCGTCATCGTGGAACGAATCGTTCTCCACGGTGAGAACGATCTCCGAGGGGAAACTCCTTATTTCGAAACGATCTCGACGAAATAACGAAACGAACGTGAGTCACTCGGTCCTCGCTCCGTTTCTTTTACCGCGACGCGGGGACGTCGAGTTCCTCTTGATACGAAATATTGTGATACGCTGTGTCTTACGTTAGAACCGAAGAATGCTGTGCGCCTTCCAGCACGTTGCGGAGGCGTCACTTTTATAATAAATCGACGATCGTATTAGAGAATGAGAAATTAAAAGAAAACTTTCTTTTTTTTAATTTCGTCAAATCGCGAAAATAGTAATTTATAAGAAGACCGTGCATTTATTGTGCATAAAAGGTGTGTATCTAAAGGTAATTCCACGCACGGGCTTGGATGACTTTCACTATCGAATTACCCGACCACGAGTAATTACTGTCCGTCCATCGTTCCGTCCGACAGGACCAACGAATTGTTCGCGATACAATGAGAAATAATGAGGGAAGGATGATGAAGCGCTTGGAAATGAAAGTCGATCGATCCAGCCGTGATCATTGATATTTTAACGCGACGATAGTGCAGTATCACTGGAATATTTTTACGACGACGACGACATTAATCGAATCGACGGCTGCAACGACGTTCCTCAAGAATTTCTGCGCTCCGGGCGTTCGCGGATAATCGAGGAGCAACGACGGCTGCGACGCGTTTGACGGCACGTGTGATCCTTCACGCGTAGAACATTGCATGAACACACGCGTGCGTACGTCGCACATAGCGAATCGTTTGTAAATTAGTTCCCTTCTTTTCTGTCTTTTCTTCTTCGGGGCGAGCGTACCGTTGAAACTGTATAATAATTGTATAATTCCTGATCTGATCAACTACGACGATATTTATTTAATAAAAATCTGTTTTGCGAACGTCTTGCGCTTCCGTCAGTTCCTTTATCCTTGCGATTGTCCAATTAAATTTCCTTCGTTTGGCGACTCGGCTTACCCGCGGTAACTCTTATCGTTTCTCTCCTCCAGCAAGCTGGAAATAACGAGACACGTGAAAAGAAACAAATAGGCATTTATTCACAAGAGGCAGGTGTAGTTACAGTAGTTTCATTTCTGTCTTGCTTTTCGTATATATATGTATATATATACGTGCATACATATATACACATATATATTTATATATTTATAATAGTATCTTGTAACCGACCCGTAATCACCGATCGGTCCAACTACGCAATACAAATGGGCATGAACAATGGGGGCGGGTGCATACAAAGTGTTTGTCCTCTCGCACACGAAACGCGCCGTTTCTCCTCCCGTTTCTCTTCTTCCGCATTCGCTTGCGTCTTCTTTTTTTTTTTTAAATTTTACTTTAAGCGCAGCGAGATTCCACTTTATAAAATTCTGTGTGTACGTATGCGTGTGTGTTCTCAGATAGAATCCCGCTGCTCGGTTTTTTTTTTTTTTACTCGCACGCCGCGATTCGCCGTGTCCCGATCCCGACGAATCGCTCCGAAACGCGGACGTACCCAGAACTCGGACGTCCTCGTGACGCTTCTCCCTTAATTAAGTGCTTCTCGCGGCACCTTGGCTGAGGATCGTTCAGGGGAGAGCGGCTCCGGTCGCTCGTATACGGGTAGTAAGTCAGCACGCGAAATCCGCGTAATCGCATACGGAAATGCAAATACGCGTTGCCAAGTAGGAACCGATATAATTTAACGAGAGGATCTTTCATCCTCGATTAATTGGCGGCTAATCCTCACACAGACATACCGTATCGGCGACCCTCTGGACCTCTCTTTCGCACGGATTCCCTCCCCTTCCCCAAAAGGTGTTGGCGTGTGGTAACAATATATAATATATAGTATGACAATATACGACGACGGCGGCTCTGTAAATTTGTCCCCTATAGTAACGCGACGATGACGTGATTCATGACAACAATGTAATAACAATGAGGCTTTTAGCGGCGATAGCGTGAGTAATCATAGATTAAATTCGTAATCAATCCGTAATAATGAGGCGAGTCGTCGCGACGCGAGTCTCGTTCGAATGTAAAGCGCTTCCCTCGTGTCGAAACGAATAATCAATAGAGCAATTAGTATAAAGGTATAGAGAGAGGTACGTACTCTTCTCAAGGTAGAGAAAGAGAGACAGAGACAGAGAGAGAGAAAGAGACACTATAATTATCGATGAAGCAATCGTGTTTCTTTTGTGCAGAACAACTCTTCTATCAGTAGATTCGCATTTCTTCTTCGTTAAGGGTATTACATGTCACGGTAAATACAGTAAGGTTCGCTATGCTATGTCAATTATAAGTGGCTCTTGTCATGTTTTTCAACCACCTGAAAACCCACCCCCTCCCCC
>VBVQ01000632.1:2658-51653 GCA_011636635.1 Tetramorium simillimum
CCACCCGCTACCCTCTCCTGCTCTCCTCGGTGCATAGCTCGCGTCTCGTCCTCCCCGGTCTCCCCCCAACCCCCTGCGCGTCCCCAACGCGAACAAATGGTGTGCCAGCTGCGCGGTGAACTTTAAGGCTGCGCCACGCCGAATGCACGGGCTCCGCCGCTGCACGCTGCACGGCTCCTTCGGTGCATACGATATGATAATTTGATGATTAGTTTTTATGTTTTAGAACGAAGTTGACAGCACCTTAATTGGCACCCTATCGGAGAATGGTAACAAGTCCGGTCAAGGCCGGTGCGAAATCGAGTCTAATACGGCGCGAGTCCGTGCGCTGATGGAATTAGTGATTGTTATTACTTCTTTTGAACTTTCAATCAAATTTCTTGTAAAGGATATCCAATATCTTTCGACGCTTCTTTTATGATATTCTTTGTTAACGTATGTCTGACCTTTCGAAAGAAATATTCTTTTTTTGAACGTGTTAAATGTACATATTCGATCGTATCACGAAAATATTCCGTCCCAAATAGCGCAAGTGATTATTACACTGAAAAAGAAATCTGTTTAAAAACGGACGAGTCAGAAAAATCTTGTAGGACTGATCAGATATTCTGGTTATTATATTATGAGTTATGAACTATTGAGTTCTATTATAATAACCTAATCAGAATTTCTATTGTAATAACCAGAATATTTGATCACGCCTACAAAATTTTCGTCCGTTCTTAATCAGAACTTTTTTCAGTGTATAACTCAAAATATAAACTCAAAAAGGTTTTTTTTTCATATTCGTTATAAATTAGCGTGATCTGTTCGAAATAATTTCCAAAGAATTTGCGATGGTTTAAAAGGATTCTGTAAAATTCTGATGAAAATAAAATTTGGAGCGTAAGTCAAACGTAAGGGAAAGGTGATATAAGCGTGAGCAAAACGTCTAGGAAGCGAAAATTGAAACACCGGAGCATAAAAAAAGCGTAACAAAATTTTAACACTTCTTTTACGCTCCGGTGTATCAATTTTCGCTTCCTAGATGTTTTGTTCACGCTTCTATCATCCTTACATTCGATTATCGCTCTAAATTTTATTTTCACCAGGCAAGTACATTTTGATTTTTCAGGGCATTTCTTTTGTATCTAAAAAAAGATCTGTATTACTCAAGTAGCAAGCTGACATTATTTATCGTCATTTTAACGTTTTAACAAAATGTCAAAAACGTCAAAATGTCGTCTTCTTGACGTTAAAATAACGATAAATAACGTCAGCTTGCTACCTGGGTAGTGACATAAAAATGAATTCTTTTTGAACATTCTCTTAAAAACATTTTTTTGGAACAGAAATCATATGAAAAAAGAATTTTTTTCATAATTTGGGAATTAAAAAAAAATTCTTTACGGATTCAAAGAGACTTGCTTTGTAAGCGACAACACAAAACAATAGGGAAAATGATATATTTAAGTTAAATATAGATTAAGGTAAATATAGATCTCGTGATTCGAAAACAATAGTATTTTTTTTCTCGAACTTTAGACTCTTACAATTATAATTCCATTAAACATGCAGTAAAATGACATTCTCGTTTCGCTTAAGAGGTCGAGGATTAGAACAAAGAAACGTGATCTTTATCAAGAAGATAATACAAAACCGCGCTAAATATAAATAATTATTAAAAAAAAAGTGATGAATACATTTATCATACTACATATATCTCAGAATAAAAGTCGTCGAGAAAAAGAAAAAAAAAGAGAATGTCTTGAAATTAGATTAACAAAAAAAAGTGATAAGAAATGTTAATTTCGTAAACATTTTAATGACAAAGTTGGTTTCAACTTTGCACTTTATATATTTGTCCGGGTTTGTTTCTTCTTTTTCTCTCTCTCGACTGATTATTTGTCCCAATTTAGTACATAATATCAGTTAGTATTTGTTAAATTTTTTACTCTTCTTCTTTTTCAACTGTCTCAAAATCACATTTAGTAAAGGCAACTTACTGAGTTGATAACACTATGCGCTGATGCTATATTTTAACAGTGTAAAGCAACTTTAAAGCATCTTCTCTCAAGTAGAACAAGAAGGAAGCAAAATGCAGTTAACACGATAAAGTAACGGACAATAATGTGGCAAGCACTCTTATCGTAAATATTGTTATTGTAAATAATGATAGAATTCAAAGAAATTCATAGGAATCGCGAAAACAAAAGACATGTAAAGAATATAAAGTTTAATTTTTTGTTCTGTTTATTATTTATTTTATCTTTAATATTAAATAGCATTTCTCTTACATTAATTTTTCTACTTAAATATATAATTTTGATGTTTTATTTATTAATATTAGGTTAATATTTCATTATTTATAAGAAATTTCTACAAAATATTTATAAAAAATTAATATACACGCAATAGTAAATTGTAAAAAATTATCTAGAATATAATTTATAAAAATTATTTTATTTAAATATAAATACACACACACACACATATACTTTATATATATTATTATTATTATTGTATATACATATGTATAATCATATTCTTATTTTGGTACATTTCTTTCATTGTTATTTTTGTAGTATAGTCTAAAAATACGTGCAAAATAAGATTTAAAAATACATTCAAATTATATTTTGTCTGTATTGGATACATTTAAGCACTTAATACCGATTAGATAAGTTAGCGCAATTTCTGGCATGTATGAACTTTGTCTCAATACTCGTCTTCCAAATATTCAACGGGGCAATGCACTAATTAAATATATTTTAAATTCAGATTTTGTAAATGGATCATTCTTATTATTATTTTATTTTAAAACAAGAAAGTTGCAAAATATACAACAAAATATATCAGTGGTAATAATTGTGGCGCAAATCTGTATCTGTATCTTGTACATGTTGAAGGAATTTGTTGTTTGCAAGTACGTTAATTAAGAGCATACCGATTTCGTTTTTAATATGTTAATTTATTTAGATTTATTTGTAAACATAATATTTTTCTAATCTTTCAAACCTTCTATCGAATATCTACTATTAAATCTCCGGAAGCGAAAAATGAATCAAGATTTGTTACGCTTCGTAATTATTAATTCGGAATTTATAATTATTTGTTTTTATACAGAATTAATATATTAATGCTTGGTCTTTAGAAGTCTATCCTTCTAATAATACTCTTTCGAAATGTATTCCTATAAGAAAAATAATGTATTTCACCTAATCTTGAAATACTTTTACATCATACTCGTTACATTGAATTAAAGAAAAAGGCTTACGAGTTAACGTTAATACGAGTTAAACTTTATTTCTTTTGAATAATTTTCTTTTGGATTGTATACATAGAGCAAACATCTTAACTCATAAAATCGTGTCAATTTTCAAGAGTATAAATGGCGAGATGTACATACCTATGCGCATATCGTGTCTTGAATATACAGGGTGTCCCAAAAAGATCGCATGTCCTTACAATGAAAAATTCTGTGGAAAATTCTAAGTCGAAAACTCTAACTCTTATACCTGTATAATAATACTGTAGTTTTCTTACATCAATAATTTTACAAGGGCACCTTCATTACTGTACGATGTGACATGCCTGAGCGCGCCAATTTTCCACGTGCTTCCCATTTAAAAACTATTATAGCGACATTTTCGCATAAGAGTTTTCGACCTAGAATTTTCCACAGAATTTGTAATTGTAAGGACATGCGATTTTTTTTGGGACACCCTGTATATGCGTTACAATTAAAAGATACAAACCTATTTATATTCACTGAATTAATATCGTATGAGTTGCAATTTTCTTCAGTCTTCAGTCTATGTTCGATATTAGAATAATCAACATAATTTTTATTAATATGTAGATATTTCAATACATATTTTTTTTTTTAAATTAAAATGGTTCATAATGGAAAATAACAGAAAATTAATTAGCATGTATAATCATGTATGTATAATCTTTTTTTTATCTTGACAAAAAGTCAATATAAATTAGCATGTATACATATACATACACGTGTATATTAATTGTCATTGAACCCATCAATTTTCAGTTTAAACGTTTTCTAATCACATTCAAAATATTCAACGCTTTACGACTCAAAATTGATTAACATTTTTAAATATTTAAACATGAGAGATTTATATTTTGAACGAAAGGAAATGTATTGGGAAACAAATAAATTTAACTGATTGATATAAATAAGCATTCAGCTATAAATAATCTAAATTAGATGCGTCGCAGCCAATATCAAAGGCCGATATTCATTATTCATTCTTAAGTAATAGCTTAAGATACAAATACAGCTCTGTGATTGGTTTACGAGTTGAGACTGTACTTGAAAAAGTCGTATATATAAGAGTAGATTATGAATACCGTCCAAAATGTTTGACCCGGAAATGAAAGGCATTAACGACGTTTTACTATACAAGATTTCTCGGTGTTGATAAACCGTATATCGACATTTCCGTCTGATTGGTGGATTCAAAGCCGTGACACGTCAGTCACAAGCAACTGTTCAATGATTGTCGCGCGATTGCGCGATCGTCACACGATCTAAACGGCAGCTCATCGTGCAGATTAGAATAATCGAAGAAAAAAAATCGTTCTTACTCGATTTCTGTCAATATTTCCGATTTTATGAAAGACGAATTCATTTTTACCAGCGTTCGGTACTGTGCGCGAGTTCGCGAATGAAATTCGCGCAGTTAACCTTCAAATTTACGAATTCACTTGTGCTCCCGCGAGGTGCAGTCGGGGCAGCTCGGCGGCGCGATCAAGTCCGACGGAGACAATATTATTATTATAATTTTTTTCCACCACTTATCCATCCTTATCTAAGATAATCTAAAGACAAGGCGCATCTCACATTTACGCCGTCCCATTGCGATCGTGCGTGCGCGAAGGGACGAGAGTAACGTCCGCGGGCTGTCAATACTTTCCGAAGAGCGGAGTGTTTCGCGCAAGGTCGCGAGGTCGGTCGACGTGTCGCTGCGCGTTGCGCGCGCGGTGTAAACAAGGTGCAATACGCGCTCGCGTGCGGCACGGGGCAGCGCCGAGCCGTTTATTATTATGGCGATTACACGCTCTTGAGCGGGCGAACAGCTGACGCGGCGGATGTTTTCCCGCGCGGTGCGTCGTGACGCGTGTACGCACGTCTCGTGAGCGTACGGCTACTCGGCGTACGGTCCGCTGCGCGGGTCCCCGGGGTTGTTTTTGTTGACACACACACGTCGGCCCTCGCCGCGGGAAGATGCGTATTGACGTGTCCTAATGACGTAATTGGTCGAAGAGGCGAGACGGTTCTCGTCGAATGTCCACGTATGTACGTAGTCGCGTCGAGTGCGGATCAATCGCGGCGCCTCGCATAACCGCGTGTGCCCGTCGAGGGCGATGAGGTTACCGTTAAGGTCACCGGCGTTGTAGGTTCGAGGTGATGAGGTGGGCCCGCGTTTGAAAATTTCTCGCCGTAGCTATGAGGTCCAACGGAGGCGTCGCGTTCCTGCTGCTCCTCCTCCTGGCGCTCTGCCGCCCGAGCACCGCCGAGCTGGAGGGCAGCGGCACGAAGAAGCGCGGCGACATCACGCAGAAGTCCAACGGCAACGAGGAGACGGAGGAGGAGGTCGCGATCGAGGACATGGAGACCGGCTTCGAGCAGCTGCGCGAGCTGAGTGCCCTGCGCGACACGATACTCAAGCTCGTCCCGGCGTCCGACCCGATCTACGACAAGATCAGCAAGCAGACTGGTAGCAGGAAGGAGGATGGCGAGGGCAAGGCGGAGACCAGCGGCAAGGAGACCCTGGAAAGTTCGGCCACGAGGAACGTATGGATGAAGACTATGATTGCTCAGACCAAGGACACGGACACCTTGGTCCTCAACGAGCGGCCGTTGGATGAGGAGGACTTGGATTCTTGGGAGGCTCAGGAGCTGTACGAGACACTGGAGGATGAGGTCCAGGAGCCGTTGTCCAAGGAACAACAGGCGGGTAAGACGTCGACATTAAACGTACTTTGTTCTCATCAAATGACGTAATAACCTATTGTTGTTGCTTATCAATCTTTCTTTATCCCACAATTGTTTTCCAGCCGAGCAGATGTTCAAGAAGGCAGAGGGTATCATAAATGCGATGCGCACCAACAAGCACGAGGGTTACAGGCTGCTCGTTGAAGCGGCAAAGTTGGGCCATCGAGAGGCTAGGTCTATATTGGCATGGGCGAGATTACTCGGAACTCCCTTGGGTCCTACTTCCCTGCAAGTAGCTATTGATGACATACCTAATATATTTAAAGTGTTCAAGGAGCTCGCAGACACAGGACTCCCATCGGCTCATATGGTATGTACATAGTATGTGATATTAAGTTTTGAGAAATAGAGATTTTTGTAATCGACTGTTATATTCGTATACAGGGAATGGGATTTTTATATGCGACTGGTATTGGTGGTGTTAATGCGTCTCAAGGAAAGGCTTTACTCCATTATACTGTAGCTGCTCTCGGTGGTGACGTTCGCGCGCAAATGGTGATGGGATATCGTCATTGGGCTGGCGTAACGACCTCGGCCTCTTGCGAACGTGCTTTAGATTTTTATCGAAAAGTCGCGAAAAAGGTCGCGGAGGAAGTCTCGCTGAGTGGCGGTCCGGTAGTCCAACGGGTGCGACTTTTAGACGAGCATGAAAACCCGGGATATATTTCTGGAATTTTTGATCAAGATTTGATAGAGTACTATCAATTGTTGGCAAAAAAAGGCGACACTCAAGCACAGGTTGGACTTGGGCAACTTCATTATCAAGGAGGTAGAGGAGTTCCTTTGGATCACGAAAGAGCTGTGCAGTATTTTCAACACGCTGCTGACGCCGGCAACCCAGTGGCTATGGCTTTCCTTGGAAAGGTAAAGTGGAATCTTGACAATAATGCGTGAAAAAAATAGCCATAAACTCGGCAAAAACATTTATACATTTATGCAAAGTTGCTTAATATATTCCGATTAATATTCTTTTCACGTATGTTTACAGATTTACTTGGAAGGAAGTGAAATTGTTAAGCAAGATAATGAAACAGCGTTTAAATATTTCAAGAAAGCTGCAGAGTTAGGCAATCCCGTAGGCCAAAGTGGATTAGGTCTGATGTACTTATACGGAATGGGAGTAGAAAGAAACACTGCTAAAGCATTGCAATATTTCAGTCAAGCTGCAGAACAAGGTTGGGTTGATGGACAGTTGCAGTTAGGCAATATGTATTTCAGTAAGTATATGTATTCATAATGCGTAATATTTCTGTTCGCTCTCTCATTTACATAAATAAGTCTATCGCGAAGCATTGCTTTGTGAATAATACTCTTTCATTTTTTTTAGGTGGCATAGGTGTCAGGCGAGATTACAAAATGGCAAACAAATATTTTAATCTAGCCAGTCAATCCGGTCATGTGCTGGCATACTATAATCTCGCTCAGATGCATGCCACTGGCACTGGAATGATGAGAAGTTGCCCAACGGCTGTAGAATTAATGAAAAACGTAGCCGAAAGAGGAAAATGGAGCGATCAATTGATGGTGGCGCATACGGATTATAGAGAAGGCAGAGTGAACGAGGCATTCCTCAATTATGCCCTGTTTTCCGAAATGGGTTACGAAGTTGCACAGAGCAACGCGGCATTTATTTTAGACAGAGCAGAAACCGATATTTTATCGGAAGAAGAAGGCCTGGTTAGAGCCTTGGCGCTGTGGGCACGAGCTGCCGCGCAAGGATATTCCGCTGCACAGGTAGATGTCGAAGTCGAAATATTTTACTGGCAAAGACAGTAAGCAAAATTTATGTTTGCATTTTGAGGTGCATTGTGAAGTAAACTCTTTATTTTACTACAGGTAAAACTTGGAGATGCGCATTACTACGGCAGAGGAACAAAAGTTGATTACGAAGCTGCTGCGGGCCATTATCGTTCGGCGTCCGAGCAACAGCACAACGCTCAAGCCATGTTTAATTTGGGATACATGCACGAACGCGGTCTAGGTTTAGCTAAAGATCGGCACTTAGCTAAACGATGCTACGATTTAGCCGCGGATGCTAGTCCTGATGCGCGAATACCTGTAGCACTAGCTTTAATTAAACTTTCTTTCCTCTTCGGCTTCGATTATCTACAGGAATTCAGTTTAGTCGATCAATTGGATAAATGGGATCAATTGCTCGGGCAAAACTGGGATCTGTATCTTATCGGATTTCTCACAGGAATGCTTAGTCTTATTATATACTTCCGCAGACCGCAGCCACCTCCCCCACCAAGACCTCCTGTTAACTAAATTTTGTACTTTCATTCATTTTATCTCGTATACATATATGAATATACATAGATTTTTCTAGACTAAGCTTGGAAAGAATTTTATAAGAGATTCGTATTGGAAAATCATTTTTGATAACATCCTTCTCTCTTTCTGATGGTGCAAGTTGAATAACCTCGAGTTCGCAATATTTTAGTGCGTTAAATGTATATATTGTAGTAATTTACTTCCTAGAGATTATATACATCTAAATTGAAAGTTATATTACGCCATAACTGATACGATTGATGATTTGTTTTATTTAAATTACTTTAGTTATTTCTCGTATGCTAATACGTGGACTCTAAGCTTAGTTCCTAGTTTATAAAGTTCCATTATTAAGCTCAATGTATATCATGTGAGTAGGGATATTGTCCATAAATGAACGGGTTTATTATGAACAATTTTAGTAGAGTTCCCTCTTTTTGCAAAACAGAATGATTCAAATTCGCAGTTCTATATATCATATTTTCTTATACATATAACATTGAACTATCTTTGCAACAATATTATTTCGTGGTAGTTTTGTACAACTAAATCACTTATACAGCTTTTTTCAGTGACACATTTGTAATTATCTTAGATTACACATAATACATAATTAAATAACAAAACATTGCTGTAATATAAAATACGAATTAAAAAGATTGTTGATTATTTATCTAATAAAATTGTTTTATTGCCAAAGAATATTACGATCTTTACATGATGCATGATATTGCAATGGCTGTGTAAACAATAATTATGCAAATAGATTGGATTGTATATATGCCAAAATTGAGTGAAATGAAAATGTTAGAAGCGTGTAAGTGTCATTGATACATAGACTGCGTTCCAATATTCATTATTGTGTTAAAGATTTATAATGCACGTATAAAACGTTATATATATTATAGATTTTCAGCACGGATAATAAATAACGGAACGTAGCCATAATATACATGCCAAATATTAATATTTCTTATATTACATATTCTTATTTTACAACTTGTTCTATTGCATTATATACAGGAGTTTATAATGTAGCTCTCAATATTACAACGAATAAAACCAAAATACGAATTTATTCCTTTGTTCCATCATGCTATTGTTAAATTATATATTAAAGCATACGCAAGTATAATTAATATTTAAAGCGATATTAGCGAATAATTTGGAACATCCTGTATATAAGTATCTTACTATTTATTATATTTCGTTCATATTTCCTTATGTAATATTCTTATTATGTATAAGAACTATGTTATTTTAATTGATATTTTATATTAATTATATTGTGTTGACATTTATTCACGCTTGTACCTCATATTTGTGCACTTATATACTTTTGTAGAAGATATATTTGGTTTGTTATCTCTTTACTATGGCAACAGAGACGGAGTTGCAACGAAAGCTGTATTGATATTTGACGTTGTGCAGTGGACACAATGTAGTAATTCCGACTGAATTTAAAAATCTCGACTCGACTTTTCACAAATTTCAATTTCATGTGCGACATGCTTCTGATATAAATAATTTAAAAGTCGTAAAAATTTGTGGGAGCGTATGTACAAAGGACAACGGATAACTAGCGTATAAGAGTAACAAGATGTTTAAAAAGAAGAAACGTGGGGGTGACAAAGAGAAGAAAGTACGGAAAAAGTGTTTAAACGAGCGAGAAACGGTGTCCTTTGAGCAACAAATTCTAGACAACAATAGACAGCTGTCACGGTTTGTTTCATTAAGAAATCGAGGCTGACATGTTTTATTTTTATCTCTGACTCGTTTAATGACGTATTCTTCTTGATAATGTTTTAAGGCTGCGCAGCCGAAATGAGGAGCTTGAAATCGAGGTAAAGAATTTGACGAAAAAGTTCGAGCAGTTGAAAGAAGACCGATCTGACATCGTAGCGCATTTGAAACGAGAATTGGAGGGAAGGATAGAAGAAGCTCGTGAGCTGAATGAACGTTTATTGGCCTTGGAAAATCTGAGAAAGCAGGAGCAAGCCGAGTACAAAAAGACAGAAAGCGCAATGGAACAAGAGTACCGTACTATGGAAAGTAATTTAAGCGCTGAAGTGAAACTCGCAGGTAATATAAAACTGTTATAATATAAGAGAAAAGAGAATACAAACAAACGAGAAATTGTGTGTCCCATGTTTACTTTGCGTCAGCTGGGAAGCTAAACGCGTTGGAAGACTGGAGACTAGCCCGGTTGGATTTAATGCGCAAATTCGAAGTGCAAGAAGACGAAATGGCGAAACAGGAGGAGTCTCACAAGACGACGCTCTACGAAACGGAGAAATCAGTCATCGTTGCCAAGGCTAAGTAAACAGATCAATCAATAAAGTATACTTTATTATTCTAAATGTCATATTTGAATACTAGTTACATGGAGCGTTTTCAGAAGTTGTGCAATATCTTTCTTTTATAAGATTTACATATTTCGGAGATAATTCTTAACAATTTTAATATTAATATTAACACTTAATCATTGAATAATATATCTGCCATATTTGCAGAATGCAAAAGGAGATGGAAGAACGATTGAAACAACTTGCTCGGGAGTTCAAAGAAGCGACAAACGTTCGCATAGCGGACGTGATGCACAACGCGGTCAGAAGGAATATCGCGCTGAATCACGAGTTGAATTCGTTGCTGAAGGACTGTCAGGACCTGGAAACGCGGAGCGCGGAGTGCAAGGAAACCGATCGTGCGCTCAGACTGCAGTGCGAGCTGCTCGAGAACGAGGCCAAGATCGCGCAGGAGGACGCGATGAGGCACAGACATGCGATGCACGAACTCGCCCAGGAGCACGTGGACACGATCCTCGAGAATGGGCGATTGCAACGTGAGAATGTGAGATTCGGCAATTACGACCATGTGATAGGTGAGTACAAGGTGAGATGTGTGGAGTCGGAGAAGAAGGTGAAGGATCTTGAGCGACGTTTGCAAGAGACCAAAAATGCCCGGGAAGAGGTCCTGAAGGAAGTGCGGAAGAAATGCGAGGAATTCGATAAGCTGAACAAGCTCTTGAACGAAGCCAAGCAATGCGTCTTGGAAGTATTAGAGGTACCGTTTTTTTACGCAAATATCCCAGCTAAAGAAAGTATCCTCTCTCGATGGCACTGCAATTTGAGTCAAGTCTCGGTCCTGAGAAAAACTATATAGATCTTTTCTTTTTGATTTTATTACAGTCGCAATTTTTATAGGAAGAGATTATAAGCTTCTTGGATATAGACGGTACACGGGTCATAAATGTTTCAATGTGTGAAAAAAATTGAATTAATAATTCAACAATATACAACAATAATAATATACAATAATAATAAATTATATTTTTGATATATTATTAAATAGAATTAAATATTAAATATATTAATATTAAATATTAAATTATTATCAATAATCACAACGCGCGAATAATTAGATATGAGAGCGTATGTACAATGTACGCGAGTGTACGTATAAAGAAGTAATTGTTTCCAGTTGCAAGAGCATGTCTGCACGGACGATATTTGTACTTCATGTTGCGCCGATCAGAAGCAGAAGATGATTTATTTGCTTCAGAATATACTCGAGAAGCATAACATTTCCGGCATAATGAAAGACGATGATTCACAGGTAAAATACACAATACAATGCGGCGTAAATAAGATGTATATGATACAGTACTGGAATAATTTTATATCGCTTCAATATCTTATAACAAGTTCCATTAATATTATTGGAAAAGTTTGGAAATCTTATAAGAAACATGTCTGAAAGTATTGTTTTTTAACGTATTTCTCAAATAAGTTAATAATTTATATATACAATTTATGTATATATACAAAATATATATTATAAAATATTAAAATATATATCATAAAATGTTTAGAGTCCTTTAAAAATATATTTCTCTTAAGGATTTCTTAACAACAGAACGTTTGCTGTTTTAATAAATATATAAATAATTTCTTAAGAATATCAAAGAGTATAATATTAAATAACATTGTAGATGGAGAAAACGGAGCCTGAATCTTTGGAGTGACATGTCTTGTCCTAACTTCATTTCGAAGAGTATGTAAAAAAAATGCACATGTGGAACAAAACTAGTTGACTTTCAATCAATAATGGCACGCACAGGAAGGCTACTTCAGCTCAAAACACACGATCCAAGTTTATCAAGATTTTCGTAGGTATCTCGCGGTACATTCATAAAATTGATTGCATGGTTAAAACACGCGTATGCGCAGAGCAGAGAGCGCGCGTAGCGTTGTTTATTCTAGTGAGAGACTAATCTCGCTGGTTGTCTTGTCAAATTTTTATCGCTTTACTATCGTCCGTCCGCAAAGTCTACATCTCGCAACAGCGATACCACGTAAAAAGATTTGCAAGGGAGACGAAAAATGTACGTTCTTCAAAAATGCGACTGCAGTTGATGCACGTAGCGGCAGCTGTATTTACAGTTGTATTACAGAGCGAGGTTACGCTGGACGAGCTGGCCGCCTAGCGCGGCCGGGCTCGAAATCACCGTGGGAAAGTACATGAATGCCTATAAAGCGCTCGACATTGTACGAGTCAGTGCGTCATTTGTACTGTTATACGCAGGTCGACACCTGCGGTCGCGTCTCGTGACTCCATCGTGAGCTCGACGACAACATTCGGATCCCCTCGTGTCTATGTATCTCCGACAAGAGATGTGACCTGAAACGCAATTGCTGTAAATTTGGACCAATTCGGACACCATGGAAGATGCAGGAAGGAGTGAGAACATGGCGAGATGGCCAGGCACGGTTTTGAATGACGACCTGGAATTTTGGATGACTCGGCTTCCGGCGCCACTTAAGAATATACCCATAATACATCTGGCGATACCCGGTACGTTTAAATTGTTCATGCGCAGTTACGCTTGCCTGTAAAATTGATTTATGTAGATATTTTCAATGTTGCTCAAGTCAATATTGCTCATTTGCAGATAATGAAACGTACTTCGATTTGATTAGTTTCGATAAAAGCAAGAATAACTACAAGAGAAGAATTTTTTAATTTATATTTATCTACAATTTTCAAGTTTTTTTTTTAATTCTCAGAAATGTTTAATTGAAATTTAGTTTTTGCAATTATATGTTATACAAAATTACACAAAACAAAATTTTCCAAATTTACTTTAAGAAATTGTTATTGAAATTATTATTTTATTTCGTTCATTAAAGTTGTTGAATTTCAAACTTTATATTTTATTTTGCTTTTATGTCATAATTTCATGAAAACCAAAACTTTAAAATTTACAAAGATTACTTACAAACTAGATTTATTTTATAATAAAAGAATGAGTTTAAAAATCAAAAAGGAAAACTTTATAAACCTCATATGAATCTTATTTCAATATGTATTGTTGTTAAACTGCAGTTGTGCAGTAAGAGCAGGTGTAAATGAGTAATCAATCTATATTTAGCATTAAATATCTACCAAGAATACTGATGATTGTGATACAAACCGGTAACTTCCAGGTTCTCACGATACCATGACTTATACGATCGAGAGGCGCAACGACGTGGGGCCGGACGAACCTGCATTTATTCGAACGCTTGGTCGTTACTGCTCATTCGTTGCCAAGCCCATTATCTTAAATTGGTCTATTACTCAACGCGATGATATCAAGCAACAGCTTAACGGCGGAATCCGATATTTAGATCTGCGCGTTGCCACAAAGCCGAGAACCAATAGTATATACTTCCTTCACGGTCTGTACGGCGCGGAAGTCAGCAAGCCGCTCCTGGACGTGGCTGATTGGCTCACCTCACATGCGAACGAGATCGTTATCCTGGACTTCCAGCATTTCTACGCCTTCACGGATCAGGATCATCACCGTCTCATAGACAGAATAACCCAGATTTTTCGTGGAAAATTGTGCCCAGTCTCATCCAGATTCGATCACATAACGCTGCAATGGCTGGTCCAAAAGCGATACCAGGTGTTCGTGATTTACCGGAACGTTTATGCGCGCAATTTTGCGAATCTCTGGCCGTCCGGTCTGTGGCGTACAGTATGGCCCAACACCGTTCGCGTGGACGAATTGATTAATTTCTTGAATGCCGAACTACAGAACAGATCGTTGGACATCGCGTTTGTATCGCAATGCCTTTTAACGCCGGATACGTCTTACGTCATGAAACATTTGTGCGGTACTCTGCAAAGAGATCTGGTGTCTCGCTGCCAGAAAGCAATTCTCTCTTGGATAAGTCAGAAGCGTCCTGGTCGTGGCGGGCTTAATATAGTCATAGCGGATTTTGTCTCGGATAGCAACTTTCTGTTTTCCAAAACAGTCATCCAGAACAATACGAAACTTTTGCATAGTCCGGAAATTCCCTAATTTAACTTTACCTTTTCAGCTTCTTAATATAAATAACGCAATTTTACATTCAAATATTTTTATGACTCTTAGAGATATCTCTTTAAAAAATTCAAAACTGTTTAAAATATTTCCACGATCGATGTACACACTTAGTGACCATTAATTATTGTCCAAAATAAATCATTTAAGATGTGCTAAAAATAGTTAACTTTCCATTTGACATGGAAAGTCATAATAAACAACAGATTATTAACGTTTGAACTTGATATATATTTTTTAAATATTAATTATTAATTGGTCTATTGCTCAGACAATATATATTTATGCTAAGCATTGCACTGGCACACTGTATCACGTTGCTTGGAAAACAAATGACTATCATTATTATTACGTACAATAAATAATATACTTTTACTTCGCACTTTTTAAGCTTAACTACAGTTTTTATACTTCCATTTATATGATGGATGTAAAAACATGAAAAGTATTAAACACATCCAAATAATTATTATAAATTTGTAATAAATTAAATTATATATACATTTAAATAAATTATGTAATTAAATTTGTAATAATGTAAATTATTGAATCAATAATGCAATCAAACATGAGAAAAAAAAGTTTCTTGAATGTTAGTATGAATCTCCTTTGAACATGAATGCTGTTTCACTGTTCGATATTAAAGGATAATTTTACGGCTATTTTATTGTATCAATTCGTTAGTAATATAGCATTAAAAAAAGAGGTATGATAATATATCATATACAATATACGCTAAATTTTATTATTCTTGTTTCAACAGGGAATATTATATATCTCTATGATATTTAAGTATGTAAGCTGGCAGTAGGGCAAATAAAATATACGTCACACAACAAACTTACAATTCGCAGGATACTTTTTTTTCACAGTCGTTTGTACTTTCTTTAATAAGTTCGATACTTCGTGTGAAAACACTGAGTGAATATATGAATCTCAATGAAGACATAAGTTAGCATATTTCGTAGATAATTTGGACGAAGTACATATCCCAATGTAATTACTTACGAATTTTCCTTCCCGAGTGGTACCAGATTTGTTCTTTAAAATATCGCAATCCACCCGTTAACAATGATTGTATCACAAAGCTTTCACCTTGAGTTGCTTCATTCTGGGGGCACGTTTTTTGGCCAATCTTCGTTGTTCTTTTTCTTCCCACTTCCGTTGTTTATCCGGATCTTCCTCTTGGAGTATTCTTTCCTGCTCGGCTCTCCGACGCTCCTCTCGTCTTTGCGCCGCAGCTTCAGCCCTTGCGGCATGTGTTGTTTTCAGGAAGGCTTCCTCCACTTTCAATCGATTTTTATCTGCTTTATTTTTACCCTATAAATAATAAAATTTATACAAATATAATATACAAATGTAATAATATTTTACGAGCGTTTTTTCACTATAGTAACGAAATACAGACCTCTTTAGACAATTTGAAACGTCGCAGCTTATCGATTAAATAGAAAGCAAGTTGAAGTAAAGGTTTGAGTTTTTCTTGAGTCTCTGGATTACATGCGCGGCCCTTAAGACTGATATTCAAGCTCATCAATAATACTCTTCTAACTTCAGGCATTGTTAATTGAGTAGTATCTCTAGAATTAAATTAAATATTAGTATTGATTTATTTAATATTATATTTATCTCTTAAGTCTTCTTCCTTTTATTTTATTTAAACAATTATTTTTAGCATGCACCAGTTAATACATTTCTACTTACTCCTGTGGTTTGCGTCCACTGAATTGATCACTAATATGGATATACTCTATGTAAGGCGCAAACTTTGAGAAGGCTTGCTGAACCCTGATATCCAATATAGCTGCCGTTGCTTCTGGAATCTCAGACATCACGTAAAAGCCTGATGGAAGACCGAACTTTTCTCCAGATCGTTTCTCCGGGCAATAGACGCTAATATCTGCCATGTCGCGCACTAAATGCATCGCCAGCCGCTTTGTGGCAACTGCTAAAACGAAATTATCTACTTCATCCTTTGAGAGCTCCACTTCTATATGAACTTGATCGTTTTGTGGTCGCACCAGTTGAGCTAATACGGCGACCAAGTCTTGCCTCTTTATTAATTTCAATTCTATAAGCATCGAATCGCAGCCGACACGCCCAGAACAGTACAAGCTATATTGCGATTCACTTTGTCTTATAAAACCATTGTCATTTGCATTCTCGTTTGATTTGCCTGAATGACCGAAGAGGGAAAAATTATCCAGCAAAAGCTGCTTATGATCTGCGAGCCATTGCTCAACTATATGAGCATTTTTGGTACGTCCTACTATATAATTTATGAAATATACCACCAGTCCAGTTATCATTAGTATTTCTAAGTAATAACTGTCCCATCTCTCTCGCAGATGAAATGGGACTTTCGTAATAGTCAATGTGGAAGGTTCATCATTCTTTGGGCCAGCGTTGCCTCCTGCAACGTCTAGCCCTTCAAATTCCTCCTCATCTTGGAAGTGATCAAATTCACTGTCACCGTCTGTAACCAAGACATCGTCCTCCTCGAAATCTTGATTTAATTCCTCTTCTGGAGGCAATTCCGGTACACGTTCGATGAGCACACTTGGCTTTTCCTCCTCAAAATCTTCAAATTCCGCAAACTCATTATCCTCGGGTACTTCTTCCTGGAAATGGGCTGTAACCCATAGATTAGTGGCGACCAATGTGATGTGTGCTATCACGATCCACAATTTCATGTTACCTAAAACAGTAAAAAAATATGTAACTATATTTTGTTCTATAATTGTAATTCAAACAAGCTTGTTATATAGACACACAATTAATCCTTTTTTCAATTAATCATTCACTTCTAACCTTATCAATATTTTATCTAAATTAACATTGTGCAATGTTTTGTAATCGTAAAAGCAGATATATATTAAATAATACAAATGTAGTAAATACATCAGTAATATTATAGATATTTTATACTAAAGTTTTCTTTGAAATACAATTTTAATACAGCATTTGTGTAGAAACAAACTGATAAAACTAACAAAATCAGTAATTGAGATCAGTATTAATAATTTTAATCCAAACAATCATTTCTAATTAATTTAATTTTATTACAAGATAATTTATACATTTAAAATATATCAAGTCAATGCATACAAGATAATAATTCAGAAGTTACAAAATGCTGTTATTTTACAATGAGATGAATAAATACTACTCTGTGGAGGAAACTCAGTATTTTTATAAACATACAGACAAATATACTTTTATGAACTTGTAAAAATAAATATTAAAAATGAGTTAGAGTTGCAGAACTCAGCGATATGAAAGGAATTTACATGAAATTTATGAAAGCATAATTATAGTTCTTAATATTAGTATTTATTAATTTTTAAAAGCTTCTCTCGATTACTGTGCGAGTTCAGATAATCATTATCTGAAAGACAAGCATATCTCTTGTACTGAATGTACAATTAAGTGGATTATCAGTTTTTCCTTACAATATTTATTTTTGCAACTTTACATATGTATATCCTTTTTGTATTACATGCCAAAAATGATTTTATTTGCAGAATAGTTTTTAATTCACTTCATTTTATCCTCGCAAAATAACAGTCATTTAGTATTCAGCAATTTTCCGATTGTCAACCTGTACACTTAAAGAGAGATTAATTACTATTTTTTTCTGTGAAAGAATTGTTGTTTCATATATTAAATAAAATGTGGTATTTTGTGGCAAAGCATGAAATCCCGCAAATTGAAATACGGCCAGTGGCTAAATTTAGTGCAAGTAACCTATCATGTATCGTAGAATTCTATCGCAAGATACGACGTCTCACCAGCAGATGGAAGAGATTTTTATGCATAAAAATGTCGATTCCCCGTCATCAATCTCGATTATGAATAACCGATTAATTACACAGATAGACACTGTGACCTCCTCGCCGAAACGTAGATGACTCGCATATCACTCTGCTGAACTCCAGCTCTTATGCCACGAAAGTCATCGTGTGCCGTGACGTCACTTCCTCGAAACTGCTCGAAACGAAAGCTTGGCTGCGTTCAGAAAACACGGCGACTCGATGAGCGGAAACCGAAAATCGGAAAATTTAGAAACGTCTTTGTCAAACATAGAATGAAAGAATATTCCTTCCATAAAGATACACACCTTTAATTAAAGTTAAAAATGGTTATATAAAGTTATAAATGGTTTGGATAAGTATCAGTTATAAATTTTCATGATGGTAATGTAAGAAATGAATTTATTCCAAGTGAATAAAAACGAAAAAAAGGGTTTCACTTGTCTGAATTTCTATTTGTTACATATTGCACTTTGCAATATTTTATAGTAAAGAATGATTCTTTTACTTTATTGGATGTACTACGGATAAGAATACAGTTTAATAAATTATATTTTTATGAATAATTTGCAGAAATTTGCATATAAATATTACATGTTTCTTCATAATCCTACAGGACTTTTATTTGCAAATTTTTATACAATTTTTACAACTGAACCCAAATTCAGACCTGTAATACGCGTCGAAATTCAGGATAGTATCGTATTTATAATTTTGTGTCATGCGATATACGAAAAAAGCAATTAAAAAATCAAAATATGCACATGTGTAAAATATATATTAATTTTTTATGTTTAATGTAATGTTATATTTATCAGCGGATTTATCAGCAGATATCTCGCGAGAGACACATAATACTTGTCGTTTAAATTTATACATAGTATATGCAAGTTTAACAATATCATAGCTATCCATTGTGCACGAGTGAAAGCAAGTAATTCTCATTTTGAATCTAAATGCACGTTTCTAAATCCATTAAAAAAAAGTATTGTAATCATTTCGTCCATGAATATACAATCGTCGCTCATATTCATACTTTCGGAAACAAAGAAATAGAAAATACCACTTTCTCTCTATTCACTTTACGTGCTCTCGATACACGGGAACCCAATCAGCAACCATTATTTTTTAAATATTTTATTTTTATTATAATTATAATAAATAAGAAAATATTTAAAAAATATTAAAAAAATAATGATTGCTGATTGGGAAAGACAGGACAAAGGTATTTCTACATGTAAGCTCTATGAACGCGAATCAGAAATCAAGCCCTAAGCAGACGCCCTTCACGGTGGATCGCGCGGCGGGCGACGCCGCGGTCGGTAAAGCAGAGCCCGCCCGGCGCGCCAAACTCGACTCTGCCGTCTCGTCTCGTCGCGTTCGATGGCGCGACGAGATATCGATTTCGTGACGTCCCCAGCCCGGCGTCGCGCGGCTGACACCCGCTCGCGCACGCCTGAGACGTGCGGTTCACGCGTTTCTCGCGGCGGCTCCTTCCCCGTCTCAGAAAACATGTTACGCGATCGCTTTCGCGTAGCGCGAGTGCCGTGAAGTGAACGCGTCGCGTGTTCGCCAGGTGTTACCGGTTAAAAACGCGTCCTGATCGGCTCGAATACTCCCGGAACGCTCCCGTCCCGTCGTCGCCGCGATGCGCGAGAATCAATATGCGGGGAAGAACGACGGCGACCCGTTGACAACAAATCCTCGGGCTTGAACAATGGATCAATACCGATACCTCACGGCGGAGGGCAACACGTAGAACACGGTAATGAATCGACGAGCGAGCGAGCGAGCGAGGCCGAGATCCCTTAACAGTCCGTATGCGCTGCTCCCTTCGCGGCGGGCGCAGAAATAAATCCTTAGAGAACTCCGTTCTTCTCCCCTCGATGCGACGTGACGCTCACGTACGCGTGTACATTCTATACGTTTAACCCTTAGCCGTACGGTAAGTACCACGAATTTGACAGGCCTCGCGCCTTGGCGGAGCTCATGATAAAAAAAGAGAAGTGATTTCACCATTATTTTCTCGTAGTTATTTTATTTTCAAGTTTTCGGGGCAGTCGCTCGCGTCGTTGCGACCCCCCATAAAAGTTCTCGGTCAAGGAGAAATTATATATTGTATATGCGAAAAATAAATACAGATACACGTCTTCATGTCACATTTAATACAGTTTTTTATTTTATTTATTCCTGTTACAGATAGTGTCATAAAGTTGTGTTGGAATTATTGGCAGGCCTTACATTTTTTGTGCAGCGCGTTAAAAAGAGAGAGATGGTTTCACAATTCTCCCGTGGTTATTTTATTTTCAAATTTATAGGATAGTCCCTCGCGTCGCTGTAACTCCGTATAAATTCTCGATCGACCAGAAGCTGAAAAATAAATACGCGTCTTAATATCATATTCACGTTATTCTTATTTATGTATTCTTGTTACAGATGCTTTATAAAGCTGCGTTTAAATTATTGACAGGCCTTGCGTCTTAGCACAACGCATAAAAAAAAGATGGTTGCACGGATAATTTTTTCATGGTTATTTCTCTTTCGAATTTAAAGGAAAATTCCTGCACTCCCACATAAATTCTCGATCGACAAGAAATTGAAAAATGAATACGGATACGTGCCTTGATAAATTTGACATTTGACATTTTTACGTAGCTTTTACTTTGTTTCTTATTATATTTCATGACTTTATATTCTATGAAGTTGTTTTTAAATTATTCAGTCAGATGGAATAACAGTTTTAGAAAAATGTAGATAAATAATTTTATAAATGAAATATTGGACAGCGATAAAATAAACACCTGATCCTTATTAAATACAATATCCTCGAGTCTTTTTCAATAAGTAAATTGTTTTGAATTTAACGATATATTCCGTTATTTATACTGTTTCAAATGGAATGCAGTTGGAGTGCATTTGAAATGAAACCGGAATATGGTCGATATCGCTTTACAGGTCTGTAAGTGATATCGGAGCTCTAGAATCTATTTTCAATCAGTAGAAATAAAATACTAGACATAAAAACTGCTCTCGCATTTCTTCGTTTCTTTTTTCCGGAAATAAAACATGGATTCGAAACATAATACTTTAATGATAAAAATTCAAAAAAATATTGTGTAAGATTAATAATCAAATAATTAAATGAAAAAGTAATAAAAATTTTAAGATGTATAATTAATATTGCATAGAGCATGACTTTCATTTGACTAATGCATTTTCGTGCCAAGTTTTATCGATTCGCAAAGTCGTGTAAGCATGGCGACGAAGTTTCATGAAAGTAACATTGAGCAATCGTGGGCGACGATGTGTTGATTGAAGGTTGTGCTACTTAAGTGTATGTCGACGTGATGATGCGTATAAAAATCCTTTGATTCATTTATTGCTTGAAGTTTCGATGACACAATCGTCATTTCTCTTAATTTGGTTTTAGATAAAATGCTAGAATTCACAGGAATAGCTAATCTCTTTTATTTTGTATACTATTTTCAAAGATTTTTTCCATCTTCGATAGGTAATTAAATTTATTAAAAAGATCGATCATCAAATGAAAAATTTATCACGTACATTTGAAATTTAAATATTTAATTAATTAAAAAGAATCGAAATTAAAAGGAAACGAAAAGGCTGTTATAAAAAAATATTTTCATTACAATTGGTTTAAAGAACTTTTAATTACGATATTGATTTTTCAATGGGATTAGATCTACATTGTGAATGCATCATGCATTGCAAGAAGAAACTTCTAGGTCAAAATTATATATTCAAATTTGCCGTAGAGGTAATTCATTATATGCAAAAATGTTTCTTTTATAAGAACTATATAATTAGTAATTATAATGAGCATAGTGCAGTTAATAAAATAATTCTTAAAATATACGCAAAACTAGAATATCGAGATTTTAAGATAATACATATACATCGATTTCAATTTTGGAGATAGTTTATTTGAAAAATCATCAAAATATAAATTTCTTAAATACGAAAATTTCTTAAATACGAAGTCAATTAAAGCAAGCAGATTCGATCAGGACGCATGACTGACAAATTCACGTTTTGCAGACGAAAGCTGTATACTTCATCGCCGGCATGGAGAAATCAGACAACCAGCAGAAAACCTGGAAGAAGAAGAACATGAAGTCGAGCGCGGTCGTCGAGGTGGCGACGCAGTGCGTGCAGGTGGTCGTGCGATGCCGACCGATGGACGAGCGGGAGATCACTCGCGGTTACACCCGCGTGGTCGACGTGATCCCGTCCAGAGGCGCGGTTGAGGTGCGGCATCCGCGCGACGATCCGTCCAGCGAGACCGTCAAGGTGTTTACCTTCGACGCGGTGTACGACTGGAATTCCAGCCAGCAGGAGCTGTACGAGGAGACGGTCAGGCCCCTGGTGTCCTCGATACTCGACGGCTTCAACGGCACTATCTTCGCCTACGGGCAGACCGGCACCGGAAAGACGTACACCATGGAGGGCTCGAAGAGGGATCACGAGAGGCGCGGCGTCATCCCGCGCTCCTTCGAGCACATATTCAACCACATCGGCAGATCGGAGAACATGCAGTATCTGGTGAGGGCCAGCTACCTGGAGATTTATCAGGAGGAGATACGCGATCTGCTGCATCCGGATCAGAGTCTGCGCTTCGAGCTGAAGGAGAAGCCGGACATCGGGGTATACGTCAAGGACCTGTCGACCGCCGTTTGCAAGAGCGCGGCGGAGATACAGCATCTAATGAACGTGGGCAATCAAAACAGAACGATCGGCGCGACAAACATGAACGAGCACAGCTCGCGGTCACACGCGATCTTTCTCATCACTATCGAGATGGGCAGTATCGGTGACAACGGTGGCATCAGAGTGGGACGCTTGAATCTAGTCGATCTCGCGGGTAGCGAGAGACAAAGCAAGACTGGCTCGTCCGGGGAGAGGCTGAAGGAGGCGAGCAAGATCAATCTGAGTTTGTCGGCCTTAGGTAACGTGATCTCGGCGTTGGTGGACGGTAAAACCACGCATGTGCCATATCGAGACTCTAAGCTGACGAGATTGCTGCAAGACTCTTTAGGTGGTAATTCGAAGACGATTATGGTAGCGAATATCGGACCGGCCAGTTACAATTATGACGAGACTTTGACGACTCTACGATACGCTAGCCGTGCTAAGAATATCAAGAACAAGCCTAGAATTAATGAGGATCCAAAGGATGCTTTATTGAGGCAATATCAGGAGGAGATAGGTCGATTGAAGGAAAAACTCGCGCAGAAAGGTGTGGTGCAACGGAAGAAGAAGAAGTCGAAGAGGAAAAAGGGGGACGAGACGATCGATTCGGAATCTGAGGACGATAGTCGGGGTGAAGACAATAAGATATCCGAAACCGACAAGAAGCTCATAGTGGAGCAGTTGAGGGCCGAGAAGCAGGAAACCGAGACTCTCGTTCAAAGAATAAAGGACTTGGAGAGCAAGATGCTCTGCGGCGGTAAAAATATAATTGATCACACGAACGAACAGCAAAGGGCATTGGAGCAAAAAGCGGCCGAGATCGCAGAACGTAAGAGACGCGAGGTCGAGATGCAGCAGAAGTTGGAGGACGAAGAATTGACAATGGTTGGCGTGAGGGAGACGTACACCACGTTGCAGCAGGAGGTAGATGTGAAGTCTCGGAAATTGCGAAAGTGCTTCACGAAACTGCAGGCTCTAAAGCAAGAGTTGGAGGACGTGACCAGCGACTACAACAGGGACAGACGAGATTTAGAGCAGGAGCAACACGAATTGATGAAGGAGCTCAAGCTCAAGTATCTCATAATCGAGAACTTCATACCTGAAGAAGAGAAGGCGAAGATCCTGTCTAGAATCCACCTGGACGAGGAAGAGGACTGCTGGGTAGTGAAAGATCCCGACCCATCGAGCATAGATGCCATCAAGAGACCGACTTCCGTGCCGGGTGCGCGTAGGGCGGTCTCGGAGTACGCGCGGATCGCTCTCGCGATGGGACGAGGCTGCCGTTACGCGGGCGAGAACATATTGAATCTGGATCTCGACATGCCGGCACGGACGACCTTGGATTATCAGGGACCCGCGATCGCGCCGACAATTCAAGCCGTTCTGGAAGAAGCTCTGCGCGACGAGGGCGACATAGACGTCGATGCTTCGAGCACGAGACTGAGAAGCAAGTCGCGTTTACAGTCGGCGCGAGTTCGGCCGAAGAGCGTCACCAAGATGCAGCAGATCCCGGCACCGGTTTACCCCAAAACCAGAGGCCTCGTACCGAAGTAAATGAAAATCCCGTTAAAACCCCGGTTCGACGCGCTTCTTCTTTTCGTTTGTAAAGGGGATTGTATATATTGTATGAACCGCATCCTGTGCTTTATTTAATTCTTCGCGGTTACCACGAGGTACACGGACAAAGAACGGAATATGTCTGCAATTCTCTAGTCATTGTGCAATGCGTAAACATATGATATCGCTACGTCGAGCATGTAACTGTTGTAATAATACAGTATAAAATAGCTCTTAAAATTTCCTCCTGAAGTTGAAATCTCCTTCCCGGTTTCTCTGCATTTTAAGGACTATATTTAAAAAAAAAGATGTATACGTATGTATACGTATTTGGTATAAAACATTTTTAATTTCATCAATTTTTTTTGTTAGTCGATTACGCTTTTCAATCAATTACGTCGTAACATAGAGTACATCTTTAAAGTTCGTATTATTTTAAATTAATGGAAAATATATTACAACGTTAATGTGAATATTCTTATGATATATTTATTAAAGAATTACACTTTGATCGTAGTAAATGTTGAACTGTTCTGAATATCGCTGTGAAATATTTCACATAGCCTTTTACACAATTATTGCGATCCGCTTTATTAAATATTGTCGCAATTTCTATATAATAAAAGCGATGATATTTAATATCAAATATATTATAAACAGTAAAATTATGTTGTGACGATGCATACTGCTCTGACGATTAGTTTATTTTACTTACTTTCGTCTGGTCGAAGTCGTACGATGTATGTAACGACACACATTCACTTCGTGCATATACAATTCACTCAAACGCGACGTACATTCGGTCAATATACACAGCTTATGAGACTTTCACTGACACCCGCGCAGCAAATACTCACGCGAAAACGGATGAGAATTATGGATGAAAAGATTCGAAATATGTGTAAAAAAAAAAAAAGAAAAATTCATTACATGTCTAACATACAATTGACACGCTCTGGCGAGTTGTCATACATCGAAATGAGATTCTATCCCATTTGGAAATCACAAGTCGCATATAACAATACATGATCTTTTTTTATTCGTCACATTTCGATGTGTGGAGATGTAAATAGGGGATACGTTTCATTCGTACGAATAAATAAAAATACATACGTAGAGAGGGATCGAGCGAAACATCTGAAATCACAATTTTCTAAGTACAACTTTTCTGATCGATAATACGGAAGCACTTGCGTACACAAAAACGAAAGCGCTATATAATTATTGTTAGCTAATTACAAAATAAAATCTGACACCATTTCGTTAAAAATACGTAACGCGTGAAGGGAGATGGAGTTCGAAACTTGGCACAGGTATCTGTACGTCCGCGCACAGAAAGACAATAAGACTCGGGACTTCGTTCGAGCGCGTAAGTTTGATGCGCCACAATGCGAATGTTCGTTTAAAAAGTCATCATTACACTCAATAGAATCGCTGTTGCTGCATGTAAGGATCATATTGCTGCGACGGGGGTTGCTGAACATAATTTGGCGGAGGCGCGGCCTGCGGTGCGCTGTAAGAACCATACGTTTGCTGAGGATACTGATTCGGCGGTCCGCCGTATTGTCCTTGATTAACTGGATTGCCGTAACCCTGATAATTATAACCATTGTTCATGTAACCAGGATTATTATTGGGAAACATTTGCGGCTGCGGTTGATAATTTGGGAACTGTTGATTCGACACGTTAGGATAGGTCATCGGCTGTTCCTGCGGCCGCGGCTGATTGCTCGGAAGAAAACCTTGATTGTAAAAACTCGGCATTGCACCGGGCGGCGCCGGCTCGGCGGAACTCGCGACGGGCTCGGGTTTTTCGCCACTCAGACTTAGCGATTTTGGAACGTATTTGTTCGGCAGGTCGCACATTATGTTCGCAATCAGACGTTTAGTCTCATTCAGTATCGCATTCGGATCGTTCGTTTTCGTAATTTCCTTTTGCCTCGGTGATCGCGATCTCGATCTTGACCTCGATCGTGATTTCGATCTCGATCGCGACTGTGACCGCGATCGCGACCACGATTTCGGCGACTTGGTAAAAGTACGAGATTTCTTCGCTTTCTCATTCTCGCTCACATTTTTATTCGCTGCCTTGTAGATATCTTCGTACGTATAATCGTCGTCGTCGTCAGACAAGTCTAACGTCTTGGCCTTGGTTTTGTCATCGCTATCCTTTTTCGCTTGTGGCCCGTCGTCGTCGTCGTCGTTCGCGAACATGTCCACTTTAGGTTTCCACTTATCCTCATCGTCCGTTGGATTTTGATTCCCTTTACGAGTGGAAAACGGAGAATTGCTCTTCTTGCTCTTACTAATGGGCGCTTCGTCCTCCGGGCTCGGTGATTTCATACTTCCTAATGACGTTGACGGTACTGTCATGCCGAGGTTAACGTAGTCTCTCAATTTCTCTACTCGCGTCGGATCACTCGCCTCAAGCTGCTTCAGAGAATGTATGAGACTATGTTGTTCCTGTGTGCTCAGATCCTTAAATTTTTGCAACTTTATTTTCAGATCGAGATCTGACAAATTCTCCATTTTCGCCGTCTCAGGTTGAGCAGACTCGCCCGAGAGAGCTATTGTTTTGGCAGGCTCTGTTGCTGGAGGAGCGACAGTGCCGCAATTCGCTAGACCTTTTACAAAGTCAGCTGTGGTGACGGGCTTATCGGAGTGTTTCGATGCCTCTGCCATGCCAACTACAGCGTTAATGAGAGTTTCTAATTCCTCCTGCGAAACATTTGATCTACCTTGCGCGACGAGGGCCGCCGCGATCTGCTGAGCGATAGCAACTTTGTCAACTGTGCCGACACCCGGTACGCTCACCGGTTCAGACTTAATGGCCGGTGTAGCTATTTCCACCGGTCTTGAGTACGTCCGATTGATGTAACTCGTCGTAGGTTTAGCTGCTTCTAAAAGTTCTCGTTCCTTCTTTTTCTTCTCCTCTTCGAGCTTCTTCTTGCTCTCAGAAGTCTTGTGCAGCAGCTTGGCGATATTCTGTATAGCAGTTTTAGTGGGTGTGATCGCCATTTTTTCCACCATGCCCGCGAACAGTTGACCCTTGAGTTTTTCCTTAACGGTCTCAAACAGGACGCTCACTTCTTCGTCGAATAGCAGTTCTTCAGCGGAATTTGGTTTTGCCTTCTCAGCCGCCAGGGCTTTCGACAAAAGTGATACTATCTTAGGGCCAAGGGAACCTAGCTGTCCCTCAAGTGCTGTGAGTAATCGCAATAAGCCGACGACTTCAAGATCCTCCGTCAATACCTCTTCCGTGACAGGCGGTGGAGTGGGCGACTTGTCTTTTACAGGATATGGCGTCGCATAATATATTGGTCTAGTACGCGATGGATAATTATGGGTGTATACGCTTCCTCTTCCGCGCGAGTACGAAGAATACACGTAATCTCGGTCCCTATGTTCGTGGCGGTCATAATAGTCAGGCTTGGCCATTTTCGTACCGACGTACTCTACCTCATCGTCGCTTTCTATGCGATGCCTATTGCGCTTCGTGGTAGGGGAACGTTCACGTTCCCGTTCACGGTCACGTTCTCGGTCTCGTTCTCGGTCTCGCCTCCACTTCTCCGGCGGTTTATCTTCAGATAGTTCCAATCTCTTTTTAATCTCTTCTTTCCGTTGCTGTAGCTGCTCATTGTGAATCTCGCGCATCCGCTTGTTCCAAAACTCAATCCATTCCGGCTTGAAGTCGTGCTTGCTTGGATCGTTACCTTCGGCCTGAAGTTCCTTGTAACGTCTGTTCCAGAATTTCTTCCACTCGTCTGGATAAGACGGATGCTTCTCAGGATTCTTCTCGTGGAATTTCAGAGCACGATCTAATGTTTCCTCGGCACGTCTAATCTGCTCGCGATATTTATCCCACTTGTCGCGTTCCCTAAGAGGCTGCAAAGACCGCGATCGCGATCGTGATCGCGATCGGCCACGGATACGTTCGCGCGAGTGTCGTAGACTGCTACGATACCTTCCTGTGCTTCTCTCGGTGGAATTTCTTTTCTTACTTCGGCCCGGTGAGCGAGATCTCGAACGGGAGGGCGATGGGCTGCTGGATATGCTCGAAAGTGATGAAAGCGACTTGGTGTCATCCGAGGGTCGTTTTGGAGATTTTTTTATGTTTTCCTCAACTTTCGGTGAGGTTTTACGAAGGTTCATTTTATCCTTGTTAACTATACGCATTTTAAAACCCCTAAAATGAGAAGAATAATTCCAAAGTTCAAAGATATTCATACTCAAAAGTTATAATTTTAGCAGAAAATGTGACAAAATAAAAATGTACTGTTAGCTTTCTATTTGTTTATAGATATATAAATGATAATCAAAAGAAAAATAATCAAACTGTAAAACAAGTTCAATTAACGAATTCTTAAATTTTATTTAAAAATAACAAAATAAAATATTGAACTAAAATTTTGTAAGTTATACTTATTTCTGCTGAATCACACAGTTTTTCTTTTACTGTTTCATCTACTTACGATTTTGTAGTTTCTCCTTTAGATTCTAATTTTTTAGGCGACTTTTCCTTTTTCTTCTCTTCTTTTTTATTATTTTTATCGTCAATCTTTTTATCAGGAGAATCTTGATAGAGATTAATGATTTTTAAATTTTATTATTTATTATCGCTTCAGAAAAAGTTATTATATTATTATATAAAATGTATATTATACCCACCTTTTTTTCTAACATTACCATTAATTTCTGCCATTTTTTCGTCAAAATTTGTTACCCATCGCACATCGTAAACTTCCATAAATGTACAGTCTGGTGTTTCTCTATATATAGGAAACAGTCAAATTGATTTTTAGATGATAAAGTAAAAAATCAAAATTATTAGAAATTGCAATATTAAGCTTAAGTCTTAAACTGAAAAGATAAATCTTAATCGATGACAATAATATTAATTGAATACTTTGACTTACCTAAAATGAACATCCTGATATACCCTTTTGATATATTGCATCTTATTTTTTTCAAATTGACCTTTGTCTACCAATTGCGGCTTCATTCTTCCAAACTTTTCTTCAATTTTCTTCGCCACTAACACCGATATTTCGTTAGCTCCGCGCTTATAGTTAGGGGTACGCGGTAACTCTGTAATTGCTCGCGATATAGTTGGAAAATATCTATTCAGATATGTCATTCGGTGATTGTAACTGGTAATGTGGGCCATTACTGTGCGCGGATCGCCACGTTTGTCGCACAAAACACACGTGTAACTCGGTTCGCAGGAATCGTTGTCCACCAACTCCAATAGATACTCGAGGCCGATGAGCGGCGAGCTTTGATGACGATCTAAGCTCATCTGTATCGACGTGGTCCGTGTTATTTGATCTTCCATACCAGGTGGTACGGGCTCGCCAGGCGCCAGGGTATCGCTGATAGTGGTAGACTGCACTGGCGCAATCTTCTTGGCCACATCCGGTCGTTTAGACCACAGCATAACCGGATATGGCCATTCGTCCAGTTTCATTTTGTGACGATTACACAAGTTATGACTTATCAATTTATGAGCCCCGAACAAGGCAACGTTACAGATATGACACCATATATCACCATCTTCGGTCTCGGAGTAGACAGGTCTCAGTGCGCCGTCCTCAGCAGTGACGCTGCATCGCATTAAACGCTTCCGATCATATTCTTCCTACGAAACATAAACGATTCGTAAGGCAGATGATCTTCCGTTGTAGAATGCTAATTTCAAAATTATCCGTAAGTCGTGATACGGTCCATTTTTGGACGGTATCATTTTTGTGAGGAATGCAATGTTAAGTCTGTGTATCAAGATGCATTATAAAACAATTATTTGAACTGAAATCTGGGTTTGCATATCTGACAAGTTGTATTTGTTTTGCAATTTTGCAATTATTTTGCATGCACAATCGATAATAATTCATGGCAACTGGTCGTTTTGGTAGCCATCAGAGTACTATACCCTCTGTTTACCTTTTCCTTATCCTCTTCTGATAAATGAGAAGGATTACGTCCCTCTATATCAAGATCATCAAAGTTCTGCATGATACGGCCGTAATATCGGATCCACGCTCACAGCAATATTTTCTGAAAATATCAGAATCTCATAAGGCCAGAAAAGTGATGATCAGGTACATCAAGGTTGGCACAAAATTGCAATTGCACTTCGCTTATGAGGAAAGCGAAGGTCTGAAACTCGCGAAGGTAACTTTTCATGAGAAAGAGACAGCACAATTGGAAGAAAATCACGACGTACCGATGAGCGTATGCAAATGTTACATTCACAGACAACTGGAGTTTATCTATGAATATAATTGCATTACAGTCAACCCTGTAGTAGCGGTTTTCTGGTAGCGTACCTTGTTAATTATTGTAGTTTAGTTGAAAAATTTGAATTGGCCGTACTTACTTACCATTATTATCGCTGCATTGCGCTAACAACTAATATCTGATACCGATACAAATATTTACAGTGCCATAATGTATGTCCAATATGTAATGGCCCGTTTACAATGAGTCGTAGCTGTAAGGTCGTACAGCAAATCAACCAACGACAGTCAAGAATATATAAGAAAACTTGATTGTGGTTGATCGATTTGTTTACGATCTTACAACTACGACTAATTATAGACGAGGCTTAACACAATTACGTATATATGCATCAAAGACAGATGTCATACTTAACTATAAAAGTATAACAGAACTCTCTCGCATTCCATGTCCACACAAGCAAGACGTGTGGCACAAAGCGGAATACGTCGTTTGAAAAAAGAAACAAAAAATGCAACATCTTCAAAATAAGGTATCATAAGTATGCGTCAAAAGATTTTATGCTTCTATTGTAGTACAGTACAAAATTACAGAGAAGAATTACAGAGAAAGAGAGAGAGAGAGAGCTGTGTAAACGGCTTACAAACAAGTATAAATTTGTCTTCAAGATATACACGGTGACGTAGATGACAAGTTACAATGTTGTCTCGCATACAAGGGAAGGTAAGGCGTTTTATTTTGGCATTTTCACGAACGCTAGGAGTAATGATCGTTAAGTGTTGCTACCTTGCCGGAGCGGCTTCTCCAGCTACTTACCACCTGCGCGCGGGATCCCGGAGAGTCCCGGGAACCGTTCCACTCGGGGAAAAGGAGCCACCAATGAAAGCACCAGGAACAACTTTAAACTGAACTGGATCTCCATGGAACTGGAGGCACGAGCGGGGCCAAGTTAAAGACGCTTTAACTTCGCCAAATCGACAAAGGGCTAATTGACAGGGCAATCGGCAGGACACGAATCGCGGGCGTTGCTGTCAATGTGATCCGTCGCGACGGATCGCTTCAGACACTTCGCCGCGCGTTCTACGAGCGGGACGCGCGTCTCGCTTCTTGATCCGGCGCCCGGACCCGGACGGACGGAGCGATCATCAAATGCGAAGGCGAACGCGAGGGGAAAACGACGGGAGGGTTAAAACGTAATGGCAACGCCACTACGCGAAACGCTTCGATGAGACGGTTATGATGCCGAGCGAAGGCGAGAATTGACTTTCCCCCCTGAAAGCCGAGTGCACCACGTCGCCACCGCGGACCACCGATCGTCGACCTCGTTCCTTCAACGTCCCGGGCGCCGCCGGCGGGCCGACGGAGTTGACTTACCTAATTGCCGGGCCGTCGTCGACTGCTCAGCGAGACCGCCCGCGTCGCACAGCCCGTTCGTCTTTCAATCTCGTCTACGTGAAACGAGACGGATTTCTCACCATCGTGCGGGCCGTACGTTATGGTACGTTATGGCTGCGCGTGTGACTGTGTTGGCTTGTGCGCAAAGCTGTTGCGTGACAGACACGGAATGGATGAATGGTGCGCCTTTCTACAGATCTCAGAAAGTAAATCGAATGATCGATTGACGATTATTCAGGAAGACGTGCCGTTGATAAAATAGATTTCTATATTAACGTACGTTGATATAGCCGGCGGCCGGAGGAGACGATGGTTGCATAGAAGTAGGAGTTGAAAGAATGTATGTAGTACATACAAGATTCTCTTTTCCAATAAATTTATAATCATCTTTCTTAATAAGAAGTTTGATTGTTAATAAGAATTTTAATTGAGTTGTTCTTCATGATTTTCAATTTTTAATAGTTTAGTAATTAATATTTAAATTCAGTACCCTAGTAGCACATGTTGGTCTTTTATACGTTAATTTCCTAAACGTTTTCAATATTTTAAATATATTTAGGAAATGTATATAAACCATCATGTGCTACCAAGGTATTCATTAAAATTAGAATCAACCCAGTCAACACAGAGCTCACAAGTCAACACTATGTTATAATTTCGCTGGGAAATATTATTGTAGTTAATTGAAAAATAAAAATACAAATTTTAATAAATATGAATTACGTTTCTTGTGATTTATGTACTAAGAAAATTTATAGAAAAGGATTTTATTAGCTTTTAAATATAATAGAATCAAAATATTGAAAGAAAATATATATTTCATAAATTGGCATTACACTTGTTTAATTACAAATTAAACTTGCAACTTTTATCTTTACTGAAATAAATAATCTTTTTTATTATCATTGAAATACAATAATCCAAATTAAATTGTAAGATTTATTCTTTTAATTTATCATACAATCATTTATATGTATTTTTATTCTCTTAGATTTAACTTTATTCTTGTCCTTTTATTACTAGAGCTTCTTTTCTTCTTTTTCTTCTTTCTCATTTTGAAAAGAAATCTGTGAAAATAAGAAAGACATTTATAAAAAATTTTTATAAATGATTAACAAAAGATCCGAAATGCATGGAAGATCCGAAATGCATGAAAGCAGGTTTATTGGTAGCCGTCATGACACATATTCTCTGTCACGCCAATAAAAGTCAACCTACATACGAAAACGTCTTGCGCGGGGATACCGCGGCCGGTGGCAGGAGAGGCCCAGAGATGCGTGGGCCCGACACGTCCGCGTGGTCCCATTGACGGTCAGTCGGCTACTTCGGTCTTCGGTGCCAGCGCGGATGTGCCCTTGTTGCGCGGACTTGGCGGCTACCATCGGTAATGCGTTTTCGCGTCGCGTACCGGTGATCCGAAGGTGCGATTATGCCATCACGCTACCATGGGATATTTATCGTGTGTATCGCCACGGTAGCTGCCGGGGCACCGTTTCCGCCGGTGGGGAGATGGTGCACTATCTGGCGCACGCTAAGCAGCGTTAGCGTGCTACTCACCTTGCCGGAGACCTCGCACCAATGGTCGCTCCTAGGACTGAATCTCTGGTCGAATCATGCGGCGGATAAGCCGCCGTCTAATGAGCTCCTCGAACGTGACGCGACTCGATTTTCCCGGGGTGAGTGTAATCATCGCGAATGTTGAATGACGTGAAGGAATCAGAATGAGGGGGGCACCGCGTAGTCCCCGGTAACGAATTTTAATAATCGAAGATGCGACGCCGCGCCACCGCGACGGTGATGGCACACATATTTTGAATATGTGAGTACAACGTCGCCACTGACGTTGCGCTATCCTCCTTTCAGTTCAAGAAAATCGGAGAGGAATTCGCGAAGAAAATTTTTGTGTCCTTTGCGTTAGTTTACCGTCGCGTTTGTTTTCCGATTTGGGATAGACGTAAATGAAAGAGTAAACGGCAATTTTAGGAATTTTGCAAAAGCACTTCTCCGAATGTCTTTTTCACGTATCGAACGGTGCATATATAACGGATAATAAATTGTATAATGCAATTGTTTAACAAATAATCGTGCAAATACGGCTTACTAATTCTCGACGGTATTTTTAGTTACTAGTTACTTGTTTTATTATTTGCTAATCAAATCACGTGCCGTTTTTCGCTTTTAAAGAAAATGATTACTCGCAATTGATTACTCGCTGCATTTGAATTGATTATCTAAGGAATTAAGTAAAAATTATTAAAACAGCAAAGTTCAATTTTTATCGAAGACCTTTTTCGAATAAAGTCCTCTTTTGAAATGAAAATTTAAAGCGTTCAAATAAAAGCGAAAAGAGACGCTAGACTACAAATGAACTCTCTTATCACTCCGCTAAAAAGTTCATGTCTGCGGATTTTCGCCGGATTACCCGCGCAACCAATTTATCTGTCATGCAGTCTTATTCGCACTCTTGTAATTTGTTGCATGTAACGGTAACGAAACGATCCGGAAAGTGACATTATCGGACAGTCGGGAGGGAAACGGGCGAGGGGGAATTTCTCCCAGTTTATTTCACTCGTTCCGCGTTTATCCGCAGTGCTGAACTTCTTTCCCGTTCCGGTCGAGGAGGAGTGCCTGTCCGAGGACAAACGACGTCAGGGAATATGCATGAACACATATGAGTGCCGCATTCAGCGCGGGCAATCTCACGGACCGTGCGCGCTCGGTTTCGGCGTGTGCTGCATATGTGAGTATACCTGTCATTCGTACGTGAATATAACTTGTCATGCGCGTCATCGTAAGGCGATATCGCGAAACCTACCCGGAGGACCTGTGCAGGAGTGCCGATGCATTCTGCTCGCAGGAAGAATGAGCTTAAGCTCCTTTCGATTTACGTCACATTTTATCCTAAATATTCTTAATGCCTAATGAAATCATAAGGCTACATTGAAGAAAGTTCTGATTAAAAACGGACGAATCAGAAAAATCTAGGATTGATCAAATATTCTGATTATTATAATAGGAATTCTGGTTATTATAAATTATGAAGTATTGAGTTCTATTATAATAACCAGAATATTTGATCAATCCTGCGGGATTTTTTGATTCGTCCGTTTTTAACCAGAATTTTTTTTCAGTGTACCACGTTATTTTTCTATTTTATTTTTTCTCAAGTACAAAAATTGTCGACTTCAAGTACGCATTTATAAAAGTATTTTTATATTTAAACAACTGATTGATCGTATTTTTCTTCTTCACATCATTATCTCTCTCGTGCTGCGACATTATCGTTTAAAAATAGAGCGGAAGATATACTTCTGGTTAGGGGTTGCGCGTTTATTTTTAGCGTCTAAAAATGCAACGCGATTTTCTTGTTGGCGTAGTCGATTCGATGCCGAATCGATCAGCTTCGCGCTTTTCTGCTAAGTTTAACGGTATCGAGATAGCCGGGTGTAGCTCCGAGACGATCTTAAGCAGCACGCTCTCCTCGATAGCGTGAAAGGGAGCACTTGAAGAAGGAAAGGGAAAAAAAAACAGAGGAAACGGTATACGCTTACCCGAGAACTCCTCGCACGACGAGGAAGAACTCGAAGGCCAGGTTATACAGTTACTTAATTGCCTTTCGGCGCGGTCACGAATGTTGCACAGTGTGAAGCCCACTATCTCCTTGTTTACATCGTTTTTAAACAATTCCCGAATAGAATCCGTGAGCGTGACCGAGCATACCAGCCTTTAAAGATCTGTCGTTGCAGATATCGCGATATTTGATTTACGCGGTACTTTTTCAAACGCGATTTTTCTTTTTCACGTGGTATGACAATATATAATCCCTCCGTTTGCGCGGAAATTTTCATTAAACTTTCATTATTATTGTTTGTGCGCAAACACGTGAAATAAATATTTTTACAACGTACGTGGGCTTTTCTCTTTTTGTATTTTTCGTTTTGTACTGGCAGACTTTATTTACGATTCTTAATTCGCGTAGGAAAGAATCTCTCGGAAACAAATATTCCGTGTAAATGGAGGGACGAATGTATGTCACTGCCACATGTAATTGAACTGTGGGAGTCGTATCTCTTCTAAGCGTGTTGTATTATGAAATTTTATATTTTGCGGACATATTACTTGTGTCATATAAATATATAGAGAGAAATATATATAAATATATATATTTATGTCTTCAGCGATAAATTTTTCGAGGAATTTGTTTCAATTTCACGTTTCTATCTATTTGAAATTTGCCAAAGGATGTTTCAATTTCGTTTCCATCTGTTTGAAATTTGCCGAAAGATGGACATTGCTGTGCATTTCCAAATTCCAGAATTTACCTCGCTCGCGCGCTTGAATTTTCGACGTTGGATTTAACAACTTCGTAGTTGGCCGGAGTATTAAATTCTCATTAAGGAAAGGCACCGGCATGAAATTCGTTAAGTAATGCACCATTTATGTACATTAACGGCGATTATGATAAGATACTCTGCGGATGCATAGCGGAGGCTAAATTTAGCCCGGATTTTATTTATTTCTAAAGAATTTATTATTGGTTCGCTCGAAAAAAGAATCTGCTTGACCCTTATTGTGCGGCTAACGATGTTAATTCTTTTTTTCTGCGAGGAGATAATTTAAATGAAGTTAAAATAGAAATTTTACAGCATCAGTTCGCAGGTACATCCTGATGGCGATTAAATTTTTATTATAACGAGCAACTTTTGCCTTATTTTATGCCGGTACCTAAAATTTACGTCTCATGTAGCGCGGAAAGGTTCTTATTTGCTAGCCCGAGACCGTTCCACCTTCCGTCACTGTTTTATAAAGTCTCTCGTCCAATCGCTCCTTGTTGCTTTTTATTCGGTCCGCATCCATTCGCTTTTTCCGCCATCCGCTATCACGCTATTGCACAGTCGAAAACAGGGCCATACCGTACGTACGGATTCTTGACCGATTTCCCGAATACCACTTCTCGCCGTGCACACAGCTCCTCCTCGGCGCATCTTGGAAGTCCGAGTTTTGCTCGTCCGCGTATCGCCAGATATGTATATGCGTCATCCCGCACAATTTAATATCGCGAAATTTGATATGTGTTACGGAAGGAAGATGATGCATATGTGCTTTACGAGCGGATTTACGAGGGCTGTAACACGAACAAAATAAATTTCTAATGCTCTCATGGTCAAAGACATGGACATGACCTTTAGATATAAATAGCCGTCACCACAGTTTTATGGGATTAGAGCGGCAATTATGTAATGACTGGCGGATGAGTATAAAGAATATATATACATATGTGCCTTTAGATACCGATTTTCTAATTTATTACATTTCCGTCTAAGAAATCTGCCGATCTACATTTAGGCCGGAGCGAGCCTTGTGCATATTTTTCTCTCAGTGCATGTCTTGAGAAAAATATAATTACTTTTTGGTCTCAATCATAATTTTATAATATTTCTAACAATAAATATGATTAACTTAACTATACACAGCAAAAAAATTTGGTGTTAAATTTAACACATATTTCACATGTCCCAAGTAATCCACTCAAATTTTTGTGTTGATTTAACATAAAGCAAATGTGTTAAAAAGTAACAAGAATAATATGTAAAAAATTTAATGTTTGATAAAAAAGAAAATAACACAATTTATCTGCTCACTTTAACATATATAAAATATGTCACCAAGAATTCATGCACTTACATTTAATTGTTTTATTTTAACTCTTAAAAATGGTGAATATTAATTTAACATAGAAAAGTTTAAGTAACACAACGACGATATGTTAAATTAGCACACGATCGTGTTAGAAATTTAACACAAAACTTTCTACATAGAAAACTTTTAACACAAATACAAAATGTTTTTTACTGTGTATGCATCATTATGTTAACCATAATTATCGTTAGAAATTTAATAAAATTATGGTTAAGGCCAAAAGTAATATTTTTCTCTCAGTGTGTCCGCGTTCTCGTTTCCTCACGAAATTTTAAAACGTCTAATTTAAAAACCTAAAAACGTTGCGACGCAGAAACGAGGAAAATCATTCGCTGGTTTGTTAAAGAATCTTCGAATTAAGACCGGAGGACTGAGATATCCCATATCGTGTTTACCCACACAAGCGAGCCGCCGTACGGTATACAGATACGCATATGCAGTGTATTTGTGGATGCGTACGCAAATATATACGACACGTACACGTGGTAAACGTTGGCGAGCGCCGGATCAAAAGCTATCCACCTACTTCCCGCTCCTCGCGCACTTTTCATTGAATCGCTTGAATGGCACGCTGCGCCGCAGCATCAGCCGCTCATGCATTTTTTATGGCGCCCAACCAGGTTGCTTTTCCTCCCGCGTCGCGCGGGAGGAAGTAAGATCCTACAAACGGGCGTTTCTTCCAGCCGGCCGGGCGCGGTTGAATAGCGCGTCCCCGAGATTCTAAAACGGTCACTGAATGCCTGAATGAGAACTCGTTATCGAAGCCGGAGGCTATTCGTGAGAATAACGCTACGGCGACGCCCACGGTGGGATACCTCATGAAAGTGTTAGAATGTTTGGCATTCGCGTTTAATCCGTCCGCGCGGACGTGAATTTCAAACAGGAAGTTTTCGGGCGAGAAACCCAGCAGCGCCTATTCTCGCGCAATTAATAATAACGCTGTTACAATCCCTCGCATACATTCGCGTCCACGCGCTTTTCCGCGCGCCGCGCCGCGCCGCGCGTCGATCGAACCGCGTGAAAAATTAATGATTTTTCGAAAGACAATGCAGAGAACATAAAGTTATTTAGCAGTTTAATACGTACGGATGCGAGGTATAAAACTTTTGCGCTGAGTATTGTTCAGGAAAAGCCAACTCAGGTGTCTGATTTCCCACTTAACTTTAGAAGGCTAACAGAGCGTTATTAGCTCGGGCTTTAAACGCTTGAGTCCTCGGCGGCTTTAAACGCGGGGTTCATTAATACTGCATTCGTTCATTATCGATATAATTCTTAACTGTCGCGAATGATTATTTTAACCCGAGTTTAAACCCGTTACTCCGCACTCGGGCCGGATATATAAATGCGGATAAATCCTGCGGGATGCGTGAGGGCCCTACGTAACGTGCGTTCTTACGTGCCAATTAAATATTCCGAAGCGTACGAGACGCAAACGCCCCCGCGGCCGGCGCAAGTATTTCGTGAACTGTGTCAGCAATTAATATGGTTTACAGTCACGGCAAGCTGCGACAATGAAGTACAGAATAATCTGACCTACGTGACCAGTCCTGGTTTTCCCAACCTCATCGACCGGCCTATGAACTGCTCGGTGGTTGTACGGAAGATCGATACGGAGGTCAGCCAGTTGAGGATCGACTTCGTCCATTTCAACATTGTAAGTCTCAGGGATGTCTTATTATAGTGTTATCTACTGGGAGCGAATAGGGGGCTAGTTGCAACTGTCGATTCCCGAGTGCTGTTTATTACATCTAATATTCCGCGAGTTGTCAAGACACTGTCGATATTAATAACGCGACGGGCGAATGAAGCGTTAGCGTCTTTTCCTTAAAAGACTATGGCTGTACTAATTTCCGGGTACTATTCGGAAATCAATATTATCGATTTGAAAAATGTCTTTATCAGTGTCTTTTTTCATACATGTACAAATGCGCTAGTATTTAATAACAAACCAATTTTATTACAAATGAATCCGTAAATAATGAGAGAGAAAGAGAAGAAAGGAAAAAACTCGATAAAGTAATCAAGAAAAATATATTAGCTTTATATTATGTATGTGTCGTAGACAAATATTACAGATTACAAAATCCAGATTATAAAATATGTTTTTATCAACTGCACCGTTTCTTGGAATCTCATCCATCTTTATAAAGTATTATTTTAGTCTAAAGTAATTATTAATTATTACAAATCGTTGTATTTGTCAATTTGGCGGATCGCTTGTTAGCGTTTAATAAAAAGACCAAAGTTCTTAGCCAGATTATAAAATATTTCATACCTAACCATGATTTGAAAATACAGCCGTACTTAATAAAACGCCTAGACGTTTTATAAAAAAAAAAAACGGATTTTGTAATCTGGCTACGACACACATATTGTATACATTGAATTTTTAACATAAATAAAATACACGAGTAATTCGTTTGAATTAGTCCATTGAATAATCGTACAAGTATGAAAAGCAGAAAAGAGCAGAGTTTTTAGGTCACGTAGGATACGCAGAACCGAAAAATGTTTTAGGGTCAGCCAAACGCTGTAACCGGCATGTGCGACGGGGATGTTATGATAATTAACAATAACAGGACCTCTCTCGAACTGTGCGGCTGGAACAGCGGGCAACACGGTGAGTACTGGCCGCTCGTGCCAATTGTTCCACTTCGTTTCGCGGCTTCTGCACCGCGAATTTAGCGTTAAAATTCGATCTGTGGGCGGGCGCGACATTCTGGGCACGTGTACGTTTTTCGAGCAATTTAAATAGCACAGGTTGTGCACTATATCCCGACAGTGTATGTGGACGTGGGCGAAGGCGACGAGCCAATCACTTTAAACTTCCGGCTGCCAAGCGGACTGCAGTCACGAATGTGGGAGATGCGGGTGATGCAGCTGGGCTTCGAGCAACGCGCTCCGGTCGGATGTCTCCAATACTTTCACTCGCTCAACGGCACGCTGAGGACATTCAATTACCTCCCGAACGGCAGATACCTCGCCGAACACGATTACCTATTATGCGTTCGTCAGGAGAGGGACATGTGCGGTATCGCTTATCAGCCCTGCTCGCGAGACTCTTTTCGGATAGGTCCCAATAGGTCCCAAGTTACGTCCAATGCGACCAACAACACGGCGCCCGCAATGATCGCTACGAACAGCGGAAACGCCTCCGATGTCAATCTAAACGTCGCTCAAACAGTTGCAAACAGTTCCGTCACGGACGTCGTCGAGGGATCGGGAGCGGGATCACCCGAGCAGGAAATGGTTTTTGCCCCCAACACGAATTCGATGCCTTTCCTCGGGAGACGGTGCAGAGACAGGATACTTATTCCTTGCGATTTTGAGGAATTTATTACAGTACGTTGTGTTTAATTAATTTTTTTCTTAATTGTAGTAACTGTCTAGAAGACGTATATAGTGATGCATAAACTTATATTTTTATTATTTATGATAGAGAAGATGTATTAGAGAAAGGAATTAATCGAGAAATTTACGGCATTAGTGTATTAGTTTACTGAGAAAAAATTCTGGTTAAAAACGGACGAATCAGAAAATCCTGTAGGATTAATCAAATATTCTGGTTGTTATAATAGAACTTTATAACTTATAATAACCAGTATATTTGATCAATCCTACAAAATTTTTCTGATTTGTCTGTTTTTAACCAGTATTTTTTTCAGTGTTGGATTATTGCTTTTTATTTTACAAAAGAATCTGTATAGGATTAAATATAAATATAATTGTCACTTTTGCGTCTATTGGAAAATTAACTATCCCAGAAAATAGTCAAACTAGATTTACGTGATAATTTGTAAGCCGAAAGATCAAACATTGGTAGGGAATTCATATGAAAAGATTAATCACGGTGGCTTTGGCACCCTTTGTATCGCGGAAGACAGAAGCGCGATATTCGTGTTTAATATATTGCAGCGGCAAATGAATGTCTGTTTCAGCCGGGAAACAACATGGCGGGTATCTGCAATTTGGAGCGTTGCGGCAATTCGCTGTGCAGCCAAAACGAATTCGATACGGATGGTAACTGCCGGGTCGAGAGCTGGACTACCCCCTTTCGCATAAGGGTGGCGTTCGGCCCGAGTATTAACATGGACGGCACATTGGAAGACAATGCCGGCATGTGTCTCATGTACCAGCAGTTAGCTTGTGTAGCCTGAGCGTTATAATTATCCCACTCCCCGCAAGACGCATAAAGCGCAAAGCAGAACGCTAGACGACCTATAAATGCGGAGACAACGTTGTTACTGTCGAACAGAAGAAGGAAGCGTCATCGACTGCGTCCGCACTGTCTGCAACGACTGTTTCTGTAGCATTGTTTCTGTAGCGACGTCCGCTTTCGCGGCGCAAAATATAGGAAAATATTTTCGAAACGGAGAATAAAAAGGAGATTTCACGGATTCGGCTTAGACTGATGGGTGCGGGATTACGGGATGGGAATTGTGGAATTGGGACGGAATGTGAAAGTATCGTGCTGCGGTGTCCACAATTGATGACCACACGAAAAAAGTCAAAGAGTCAAATAGTTTTTATTTACAAATGAACTAGCTTAAATCGTAAACGCAGCGCACAACTCTCGATATAGTGATAGATATATTTATATTTATATATAATTCGCCTCTTTGTGTCCCGCTTCTTTTTTTTTTTCTCTTATTCGATTACCCGTCACGATCATCGGCTACGATACGCAGTGTTGTTAATCACGGGGCACCGGTTTCTCCGTCCGAGATTCCTCGAACACGGAGATTAACGGCAAACGCTTATCTATATATAATGTATGATGGTAGTTTCCGCTGCGGAAGGCGCCGACGACAATCACGGCAATCGTTAGCGATAACGATAATGACGTTACAAGAATAAATTATAATGTCGTTAATACAATAATGTCGACGATGACAACATCACCGCGAATTGTTCTCCCAGAAGAAAACGTGCGCTTCGTCATCTTCGCCACCGAAGAGGGTCAAGATCGCGCGTCAAGTCTTTCTTTTTATACAAGCTACTTCGCATATATCTATACGTCGTGTGTGTATACAATAATTATAATTCGTAAATTCATAATGGTAACGATAAGAAAATTAGCGTTAATATAATGGAGACAATTCGACGACAGTGATGATACTGCAGCGGTTAACTTCGATGTCGTCGTCGGCGACGTCGCTGTCGTACAATTCGAAATCATACGTATCTACCTACGAAGTCAAAAGGGCTGTTAAGTAGCGTAAGAGAGGGCGGTGATCGCGACGAACGTGTGTATGCAAATATGTACGTGATATTGCGCGTGTCTCTGTGTACGGTCACTTGGTGCGGGGGGCACACGTTTTTTCTGTCCTAAATACTCTATACCGATACAATTTCGGATGCCCGTGGGGCATTTAACCCACGAAGCGCTGAGGCCATATGTTTCGAGTAAATCCACCCGGAAGTTAAGTTTTAAATAAAATCATACACGACGCGAAGGAAAAAATGGAATCTGTTCCTTCTTCGAAACGATATACCGGCTATTTTTATTTCACGTCGAAATGCGCCGCGATGCACAAAATGTATACGATGTATCCAAAAGTGTTCAACGTGATAATTTCGTAAAATGGGAAACCATACGTTCGATGGATCTGTCTTCAGATCGATTAAGCACCCCACCGCATCCGATTGAGCTACGTGTTCCCGAAGAACTGTCGGACGTTCGTCGTTGTATTTACATCGTCGAGCGATACAACGGAGCACTGTACAATTCGTGATGCTTACGGCGTGCGCAGGTAACGCGAGACTCGAGTAAATGACAGTTGACGGTGCTACGCGAGTGGCGATATCGAATCCAGAATATTTCTCCGAATGTCCGATAAACGATTCGAGATCTGCTCGAAGCTGAGGCGAATCCGACGATTTCGGATGCCTGGTAATTTCCGACAAGTTTTCCCGGGCGTTTGGAAAACTTTTTCGCGCAATACGAAAGTCTCTCTCTCTCTCTCTCTCTCGATACAAGATTTTTTTTCTCTATCCTAATTTCCTTGTAGCGAGAGGATATGTCCCTGTCGAACCATCCGAGAAGTTGTATATCCGAAGTGTTCGTTCGGCTATTCGCAACTTCTACGGCTATCCGAATTTGTTTAATTATCCGACCGACATCCGAGTCGCATCCAGAGAAAATCCGGACGCGGCTCAATTTGGTACCCGCGTAACCTGCACATCCTGCTATCAATTAACCGAATCCCTACGTATTAGAAAACCTGGTATTAGAAAACCTGGACTTCCAGCCTTGGTCCTGAAAGCGGACACGGCGGAACCAACGGAAAGATGCTTACGGAAAGGCAACGAGAGCCCCGGAGCCGCGATCAGGATTGCCAGATTTTTCTCTTCCGAACAGTTTTTAATAATAATAACGCCAAGCAAAAGCATTTTCATTCCGAGTCAAATTGGCACAGAATCAATGGAAAGTAACAGCAACACGTAAGTAAACGCGCTTCTAACGAATCCGCAAATGGATAATCAATAATCATTAATCAATTTCGACCAGTCCGCGACGTTGAGCGCGTCGCGTTATCACGAGCCTCTGGCTTGCGGCCGGGCCTTAAAGTGGGACGCTCGATGTAAAAGTCGAGGGGTGTACGCGCCCTACTCGGGAAGAATCGGGGGGACGGGGGCGGGGGTGGAGGAAAACGATACCGTGGGGAGGAGGAAAGAAAAGAAAATCTGGCTATCCGATAATCCCACGGTCAACGTAAAGCAAGGAGCGAGCGCGATGGTGAAACCGCAAGCGGCAAACGTACATTACTGTAAATTATGCTAACGTTACTGGCCGTCACGAAAGAGAGTAGGTACCATAAGACGTCGCTACCAATGGTGCAGCGCTAGAGCAACAATGTGTGCGGGTCGCACATACACACACACACACACACGCACACACATTCACACACACATACACACACGGAGTCTGTACACACTCGCCTTCCTCCCCTTTAAAAACTGTTGTGCGTGCGTGCTCATTGTACCCGCCGCCGATATGCATTTTCTTCTTTTTTTTTTTATTATTTTTTCTCTCCTTCCCCCTTCCCCTCGCCACTTCTGGTCGTTTTAGCGTTTGCCGGGTCATTTTAATTAGGAATAGGGGAAACGACTGTAAAACTCCAAATTGATCGATGACTCTACGCGGGACTATCGTTTTTTTTTTCCTTTTTTTTTTATCGAGGAAGAGACGTCGTTCGTATTACTCTACATTCTGTCTCACTCGACTTCACCTTAACTTTCAGCCCTATTGTTCGCACGACGGTGAAACGAAGATCGCGCTTGGTACTCCGGATCGAACGGCAATTGTGCTGCCGTTTTGAATGTGTTCCCGCGAGAATTCGGCGCAGATTGCTGCATCGGACGATTTACAAAAAAACCACGTCGGTCTTATTGGTTCGAGACGTTTACCACGGAGGCGAGCCGAAAGTGTCAGCCGAGCCGTATGGTTTACGGCTCGCATGAACGTTTTTCCGCGCGGGCTGTGCCAACGCGCGCGCGTTGAAGTCAAAGCGGTTTCCCGTTTCTTCGGGTCGCGCCGCGGAGGAAAGAAAGGACATTCTCCGGCATATCGATCTAAACGCAGAAGCGCGGCTCCGCGCGCCGGCTCTTTCCCGCTCTCTTATTTCGAGTCAACAGCATTTGAATATTGCAACATGCATGCGAGCATTCCGTGGAGTATAACGTATGTGTGCGTGGACGTACTCATATCGCCGATACGGGATATAGTCTAGTCAGGGTCGAATTATGGCTGGCTTCCACTTACAGGGCTGCATTTACGGGGGCTCTCTGTACCCGCGGTGCTGTGTGTCACAGGAAATTGCAGGTCTGTGTTATTTCCATTTAAATAATATGCAAACATCCATTTGCACCTGTCTCAATTTACACGTGGGATTTGCACGTGGATCGTTCTATTGCTCCCCGTTTCAAAGACGATTTTTGAAACGCGTGTTTTGGATGCGTTCCGTCCCTATTGCTTTTACGTGCGATGGGATAGACGGGCGCAAAGTGTTCCAAATAAACGATGCCGTAAAATACGTCCTACACTCTCTATATGCATTAAAATTTTTATATTTTAAAAATTATCACCTCTCTAAGTTGGTTCTAAGGTTTATCTAATTTTCCTTTTATACATACAAGTATATATGCGTTTGGATATATATCTTTTAAATTATATCTATATATATTATATATATAGATAAGGAGGAGCTAGAAAACGCGCGTTAAAAAATCTGATTCGGATACACCAATATCACAAAAATCGCCGCTAATACGATGCAGTGATCCGACAGTATTTTGACTTGTTCATTCGGCGAACTGTGTCGTGGGTTGCGCAGGTATTAATTTTCCTGTACACTTCTTTCTCAGAGTTGTTCAACATAGCAACTGCGTGGACAGCACGACCACAGCATAGACCGTGTACAGTCCCCTAATGACAAAGTGGTAAAGACGTAACACAGCCGATGCATAGTCGATGCAACCCTGGCTATGAAATCCAGTCTTTAAGGCACAAAGAATCGGGGCAATTGTGAGCAGCGAGCAAACTCAAGCCGATAGCACCGCACATAAATGAGGACGAATGTAGAAAACGATCTTCCACCGGTAAATTATTCATACATCTTATTAGGCATGACCAACGAGGGTAATGTACGTATTCGATATCGCGAAAAGTGTAACGTGCGAATATCTCCGAAACGGTTTGGGATATTGGAAATTTCTTTTTGGATTTTTGTATTTTACGTGAGAAATAAAAGTTTACTCGTGATGTGTCTGTATACGTTTCTTTTACATAGCAAACGGTTGAATTAATCAACAATTTAAATATCGGAAAATCAGGTATCAGACATAACTAAACTGAGAAGAAAAACTAAACTAAGAGGAAGAAAAATTATTGATTTTTTGCGTAGATGATTTTTCGTAATAGCGATTATTTATTACAAAACATAAAACTATAAAATATTAAAATTTTTCAAAATATATACATAAAATAATTTAGAAAAAGATGAAATTTTACTGATTTATTAGATTTAAAATTATAGCTCTCTTTTTACAATTTTTACAAATTTATATTTATATCCAAAATATATTAAATTATAATCATTATAAGCTAGCATATTTAGAATTAAAATACTTTAAGGAGAGAGAAAGTTTAAAACTTCATAAAGTAAGTTTTCTAAATGTTATTCTAAATTAATTATTTAACCAGTCAGTATGTACAAAGAAAATAAATTTTCTATTTACGTGGAAATCTAAAAAGGGCTCAAAAGTTCTCATAGTTTAATTAAATGTCTGTATCAACTTGATCTCCGTGGAACTATTTAAATGTTAATTTGTTACCAACTTTTCATATTAGTCTAATTTGCATGCTGGATTTATTATTCGTCCAATTTCCATATCCATCAGTAATAATCACTTTTGATAGTATGAATAATTTTTATCATCCATCTAGATATTTTTTTTTTTCTTGTAATAACTGTACATTGTATACACAGTTTCCCTGCGAATACAATCGTGTTATTTGCAAGACCGGATATTTATTTTGTCATCACTTGATTAATTTCTTTTCATCCAACGACACATCAATCGTCACTTTATCGTCTCTGACTACCATAAATAGATAGTGTAGCTTAAGAAACTTAAAAGTTACATGCAAATGTACATATCGGGCAGTAATTTATTTATTGTAAAATGACACGCGTAGAAAACCGTGCATTTCTGAATTAAAAAACGATCTTATTAACTAATATCGTCATTGCACTTTAAGCAGATGAACATTAAAGAATAAGATTTGCGCAGCCAAAAATACAATGACAAGAAAAAGCTTAAAAATATTTAACCGTCAAACTAGGAAACGATAATAATTTATAAGTAAGATTAAATACTCGATATACATTTGGTAACATAGCGCTGTACAAAACTTGATTACAAAAGTAAATATATAAGTACATACTTTTTAGTGTATAGAAGCAACGTTACGATTGTGCGTAATAAAATATCAGGGTTGTAACATATGCCAATAATACAGCTACATCATTCTACGCGGATAGATTATTGTATTATTCAATATTCCTCGAGTAAATCAAAATGCTTGCGGTTTAATCAAATTTGCAATGCACAGAGGATGATATTAATCCAACAGCTAAAATCCCTTAACACGTTACGTGCCCAGGCATATTCGCGTGAGTTTCCCTTCAGGCCACGTGCGCCCTCGATGGCCCACGCAGCAAAATATACTGTTAACAAATAAATAAAATTTCTCAATAACGAAACTCATCGCTATGTCCTGCGGCTCACTGGTGGCCAACGTCGCTGTAAATACATCAAGTGCGACAACTGTACGTAAATTGATAATAATATAAAATATTTTACGATTATAGAATTTTTAACAATAAAAATCGCTCATAGCCAGACTGGAAAATTTATCATGGGTCACGAATGACCCGCGTGACATGGAATGTGTTAAAAAAAATTTTTTTTATAGTCTCTAATACGTTAATATCGATTACGATTTATGTTTTGTGTCATGTCGAGATGTATCAAGTAAAAAAAAAAACAACAGACGTTTAGATATGATCATTGTTAAATTTGTAAGATGTAAGATCGATCGCAATTTTGGTCCAAAAGAGAACGACTGTCCCATCTTGAATTATCCCCCCCTCTCAGAAAAAAATAAAAAATAAATAAAAAAAAAAGAAAGAAAGATGAAATCGCCTAGCTACGATTAATTTTGTCGAAGAAGCGACGATTGTCTATAGAGCGTCCGCCGACTGTTCGCGAGATCCGTACACTCGATCGCACATGTGCCTATATGATATGCTTTTGTCGTCCCTTCCTGCACTTCCTTCTACCCCCTGTTCCCAGGCACAACAGATATATATGTGTCGCGGAAAGAGAGAGATGCTCTTCCTTCGCTGCTATCGGAGGAGCTGCATTATAACTC
>VBVQ01000633.1:0-51564 GCA_011636635.1 Tetramorium simillimum
GTGCTAGATCCCCTTCTCCACTTCGACTTCACTTACCGTGCCCATAAACTGAGCTTACGCTCCGTCCTTCAGGTCCGTGGACACACAACGTTAAAGGTACATGTTCATGGTGTCGCTCGTCGCTCATATTCAGCGACAAAAGACGTCACGTGACCAAAAATGACGAATCGGTATCTTTATTTTTGATCACGTGACGTCTTTTGTCGCTAAATGAGTGACGAATGACACTATGAAAACACTTAATAGGACTCTAGACCACAACCACTCTCAGCAACGTAGGCTTGGAGTTTTTCCATTGGATCTTCCAATCAGAAATTTCTTATTAAATCAACCAATTGGCGACCTGATTCGACAATCAAATCCCACCCCTTTTCTTAACAAAGAATTGCTCGAAACTTGGTCCTAAGGATGCTGCGGAATATGCTAGAATGCCTGTTGCATCAGCAACTTAATAAAACCAGATTGAGGTTGAGATCCATCCGAACATCGAAAATAAGGGAATACCTCACAACAAAAGGGCCTATCGGTGTGCGCTTGCACCTCACACCGACGTGTCTTTTCGTGTGGTAGTACTCCCCACCCATCAACATTCGGGCGGACTTCGACCTCAATTTGGCGTCGTTGCATTTGACCGCATCAGTCGCCGCCATCAGTAGCGTTGTGTAGCGTTGTGGTCGCGTGGTAATCGTCTCGTTTTAATGTTGGTTTCTCGAAACGGTCCGATTGAAAATTGCGATTATGGTAAGCCAACCGAACGTTCTCTCAGATTCTCAGGAATCTGCGTTGATGGACGAAGAAACATACATGGCGATTGAAAATACTTTGTAAGTAATTTTTGTTAAATCGCTTGTATTTTGGTCTATATTTCTGCATTGCGCATGTAGTACTCTTTCATACACAGTGAAGTGATTTCGACTAAATTCTTCAATTGTTTCTTTACAGCGGAGGTTCCCTGCCAATAAAGCCGGAAGATGTGAGCGAGTTCAGTATCCTACAAGAGAGACCAATCCAACACTCTCAGGTCGCAAGTACCTGTGAAGAGCAGAAAAGGAACATAAAAAGACCTCTAGAAGAAGAATACGAGGATGAGGAAGACAATTACTATAATAACGGATACACCAATTATTTGAGTCGTCCTATGAATTTCAAATTTATTTACGTTCCAGACAATGGAGGTAGTCAGGATTGGATGGTAAGTAAGAATTTTGTATGACTGAATACATGCATTAAATTCAGAATTTATGAAATATTAAGCAGAGAAGCTACGTTGAACTGCACTGTTTTTTTTTTATTTTTTTGAGTTTGAAATCAACTGTCAAATAACATGTACTTACTTGCAGATAAATTCTGCCTCTTGATGGTAAATGCCATTAGTTTTTAAACCTGGTTATGTAATTTTTGTATGGGATATTCCATATAAACTGCAAATAATTTCTTCTAAATATCATCTTATTCATAAAAAGATGATATAGAAAGGAAGTAAGACATCTCGCTTGGAAATGGTTTTTTAGTATCTAATCATCGTATCACTACTATCGAAAGTATATAAATCTGCTTAGACTTGACTACTTAAACTTTCGTAAATGAAATTATCAGATTCATCTATTTATATATTAAAATCATGTTTAAGCAGATTTTGTATATTAGGGTGCATCCCAATGGCTAGAGAAACAGCGGAACGGAATAGTAACGGAAAGAAAACTAGATAGAAGGTTAACTAATCAGAGTGATTCCGTTTTTGTTCTGTTCCATTAAAATGTTTGCCATGGGGAACTCGGCTACGAAAAAGCAGAATGGAATCACTCTAGTTTCCTTTCCGTTACTGTTCCGTTCCGCTGTTTCTCTAGCCATTGGGATGCACCCTTACAGATATAAACTTTTTGTGTACTAGATAGATTGGTGCTAAATGTATCAAGTGTGCATTGTGTAGTCATGTCCTTAAGGACTTAAGATTTGTGATATTTGGCCGTATTGTGTCCCGTAGGGGATCAGGTGCCAGCCCCAATTAAAGGGGGATATAGAAGAAGAAGTATTAAGTGTGCATGACAATTTTTTCTTTCCTTTAACAATAGAAACTATCTTGTAAACTAAAATGTTATAATTTTTACATATAATGTATATAATTCTTAATTAACAATCTATATAGTTCCATAAAAATTTAATAAATTTATTTATATTGCTCGTATTTTTTTTCATACAGTATTCTGAGAAGTCAAACAAAATGTATATCAAAATGGAAAAGGTACTGCCTTTACGATTCACATCGGGACCATGGGAACCAGCTCGCGGAGGAATATTCTTGCGTACAGAATTAGTTTATTTGTTTGACGAACATAAAACCGATCCAGTAAAACGGTGCTATAATCATACAGCATTGACCAATCCTATTAATCAGGCTATGGATCCAATTAAAATTAAACATATAGTCCATTGTATTAATATCCAGAGTAGTTATGAAGAGACTGCTGATGGATATCTTTCTGTCCTAACGCCGATTCGTCCACCCGAGGATGACTCGCAATATGTGAAGCTGTCCTTCAAGTTTTTTTGCAAAAACAGCTGCCAATCTGGTATGAATCGTAGAGCGACTGAGTTAGTTTTTACTTTAGAAGATGAACGAAAACAAATTCTAGCTCGTCAGAGAATGACAATTAGAATATGTAGCTGTCCCAAACGTGACAAAATAAAAGACGAGACAGAATCGTCTGTGAAACGAACAAAGCCAACGAATAAAAAGATGGCTTACGATGAACACGTTTATAAAGTTGAATTAAATGTGGTTGGAAAAGAGAACTATTTAGCAGTTCACAAATACGCATATGATGTTATGGCCGGTCAGGCAGCGAAAACTGGTCAGCATGACTTTTTTAAGCCATATATGGATGACATATTAAATAAAATACCATAAGAAAAACAAACGAAAATTTTAAATTTTAAGATGAACTAAATATTCATTTTTTACACTTCGTTTTTTTATTTCATGGAAAATAGATTATAAGTTTTTTTTACTAGATTTTACTATTTTGTTTTTTATCTTATAAATTTGCATGTGATATGATACTTTACTTATTCAACTTTCATGATTAGTATTTACGTGGTACTTGACTTGTTAATTATAAATACTGAAAATGTATTTATAAGTAAATTTTAATTAATAACTTTTGTATCAAATAAGAATTGGAATTTGTTCAACATAAAGTATTAATTGTGTTATTAAGATAATTAAGCTAATATCGATATATTTCATTTTATATGATATACGAGATGTACGACAAAAAATGTGAAAATATTTTAACAAATTTTTTTTTAATTAACAAAGAAACATACAAATATCCTTTTCTTAAGGAAATATAATTCTGATAAAAATCTGATAGAAATTTTGTGTATTATGTATGTTTCTTTGTAAGCAATAAACATTTTTGCAATATATATAAAATGAACATCTTTTTTATTCTATGCAATAATTTTATTAGTTTTATCAACATACATTACTTGATTTTTTCATTGTGATTCGTTAAAATATTTGATGTGACTCGTTAAAGTATCCTGCATGATGTTACTTGTTAGTATATATTTAAAAATATGTTAAGAAAACTACATTTGGTGCGAGACACTACAGTGTCTTTTGATATTCATGTGAATTAAAATTTTAAATACCCTATAGATAATAAATAACCATATCTCTAAGATAATTATCATTAATACGATATGTTATCACTCGTTAAATCATATCACTAAACGTTTTTATTCATAATAGATTTTTGATTAATCTCTATATGCATTTTGTATCAGTTACGAATTAATAAATTTGTTAAAAATAACAATATATCGTTTTCTTCACATGTATAATCTATCGTGTGCTTTATATTCTGATATTTGTATTTCAATGGTTTTTAACAGTAATGCGTTTGGCAATGGGGCAATATGTTGCGAAGACAATGTTGCAAAATCCTCGAGACTCGCTACATGTCTTCGCAATTGTACTTCTGTATCATTGTCACCCCAAGCGTGCAATGTCCACTCCCATATGCTGCTTGAACATGTCTTCTTAACAGGATATGTAATCCATGCCATTTCCTCTTCGTGCTATAAAAATAATGTAATCTTTACATCTCGGCAGATAAATGTTTAGTGCATTTTCATCTATCATCCACTACATAATGTAAAACGTTTTCAAGATAAAGATACCTTATATATTATTATGAATTAACATTTCCGGGCTACTTTGTGAAATAAGTCTCGATATTTTCAAAATTTGCCAGATAAACTTAATCGAATCTTATGTGCATGTCTTCATAGAAATAATTTTTTATCTCATATATTCTCTATCTTGTTCCGTTTTAATTGCACGTGTATAATGGTGCGTTCCGTTTCATGCATGATGCACATAATGCATCAGTTATCCTTGTTTATTTTTTGGTGAACAAGAAGGATAAATGATGCATCATGCATATCATGCATGAAACGGAACACACCTCAGTTGTAAAAAGAATTCATTTGTTTGATCTAAATTTTAGTGTGTTTTCAAAGAATATTCTAATATTCTATTTCTGTTATATAAAATTTTTCTATCAATATATACGAATATTTTTAATGATAAGATTAATATTAAGATTGATAATCAAATTGTAATTGATTGAAAGTATACGATAAATTTTATACATTCAGATAAATATTTAATCCGAATGAAATATTAAAACGTAAGAGATAAATACTCTTTCTCTATATTAAGATAATAGAAACGAATGATACAATTTTAAATTGAATTTTTATCACCTCTTATCGATTTCTTTGCAGGAACTTTATCGTAAAGAAAATAGAGAATGAAAAATACCACCTTCATACAAATGAGTGAGATATAAAGATGTTATACCTGGAAAAAAAATATATTGCTTCCATGATGGAATATATAAAAAGCGTCGCGTCCGAAAGGAAGCGGAAGTGGGATCCTTGCATTTCCAGAATAGAAATGAACCTGCGGCACCGCGTGAGTCCTGATATGGTCCAGCAGCGAGTCAGACGCCACTACTTCTCTGCAAGATTGCAAAAGCGGACATGGCAATTGTATGCAAGACACGGAATCCGTAGAGCCGCCCCAGATCGGCGTCTGGGGCAAACTCAGCGATTGCTGGCTGACATTCATCGCGGATGATTCGACAATTTGCGAAGAAGAGTCATTGACGCGAGCTTCGTTGTCCCTTGACAGCTCGCCGGTACTAGCTGACTTGGTACGATCGTTCAAGGATAAGCGCACGCGTAAATTGGCAACATCTGTCATTCTATCAGGAATCGTTGCAGCTTCTTTCGACATTTCAGATACTCGTATTAGATTATCCACGGAAGCAGCTTTCTCCCTGCCTCCGAGCAACAATCTGGCCAATAAGAATTGTCTCGGTTTCAACATAGCACTATTACTCTTTGATCGGTTTGCCTCTTGAATCGGTGTCTCTTGCTTCTTACTACCTTTACCGAACAATTGATCACGTAAATTATAACAGTCAGTTGTAACAGATTCCTTGTTATTATCCATATTGAAAGTGTCGCGAAGCACTTTATGCAATTTATCTGCAAGAAGACATCGGCCCTGGCCAAGCCGAACTCTGCAGATTGGACAACGTGTTGTTTTTGGTCTGCAAACGACGCACAGGATGTGACCGTGAACACATTGTGAGACTGGAGGCGCGGCGCTTTCCAAGCAAATCGGACATTCCAAGGCGCGCACCTAAAAAGAAAAAGCTGTGATAAATATCAAAACAGAAGACTCTAGAAGATCTATTCAATTAAAAAAAAACTTATTTTTTATTGATATATTAAAAATGCATTATTCTTGGATAGAGAAAAAACTCATTTATTACAGCTTATAATTTAACTCTGGCTTGTTAATTATCAGCCTCCTAGATTAATAGATAAAGAAGATTGTGTTAATAAAGAAGAATAGTAGGAGTTAATAAATATATTACTAAATTAAATCTGAATAAATAATCTTAAAAATAAAATAAAATCCGAGGTTTGAATTGCATACGCACCGTTCCTGATAATGCATTTGCAAGATTTACGGCTACATTCGGAAGTGGACCCTTCAGGGCTAGTCCAGTATCATTCTGTTCCTCTTCTTGATGCGTGTATCTCCAAATGAGAAAATTTAAATCTCGCACATCCTCCTTATTACGAATTAAAGTAGCGACGTCTTTGATCTTTTGCCCTAACAAATCGGTGTCGTCAACGCCCAGTAAACAATCGCCCGCTCTGATGGAATATAATGAATAAATCAAATGTAAAATTAGTATACAACAAAATATACATATATGATTTCTTAACATAATACAAAATTATAATCTTATCTTACGTATAATTAAAAAAAAGAGATATAAGTATTTGGTAATTTTAAAAAATCAGATAAAACTCACTTCAATCCTGCCAAGTCGGCGGGACTATTATTCTCGACATAGCCAACCCACGGATACGGATCCCATTTCGACTTGGTCAAGTGAAATCCGCAAGATTTACCATGCAAATATGATTCCGCGTTGACTTTCTGCATTTTGAGGATCATCTTTCCCAACGGGAGTGGATTCATATCTTCTGCGGGCAGAGATGTTACAATTTTCACGCCTGCCGCTTCCGTCAGGACTTTAGGATACGAGAAATGCGGCATGTTCCTTTGCACTTTAGTATTATTCGTTATTATTATGTGCGTGTATATATAAAGGAGCAAAAGTTACTTCACGTTACTTCAAATTAATTTAGTTTACAACTTCACTCTTCGATGAATTCTCAACAAGGAGTATAACGTTCGTAAATATTTTGAAATTCTTTCCATATATAATAAAGAATTAATTCGAAATTTATCCATAGACTTTAATCGCTCGATACGTTAATTCATTTTGATCTTCGAGGCACCTTGAGCAAGAGTAGTACTGCTGTGGAAGCAACGGATCACGTCTGATCTCTTGGCGAAAGAGAAAAGTCACTTGTCTACCTTGACCCACTTACATGCTCTTGACATTGAAACTTACGTCATATTACGATGAGACGTACGTTTCCCTTTTACTGTCATGTATTAATGCTTTTTTTAGAAATGATATTTTCAATGGAAATTAATTTCTTACAACTATTATATTCTAATTTATATAATACGTACATACATGGCAGTCTTTATAACATGTGGAAATGGAATAATACTTTAATTAAAGCGAAAATGAAATGATATGTACTAATTTATAAAAGTGATTGCGTTAATAATTATAATAATGTAATCTTTATAATACATTTTTATAACACAGGCAAAGACAATAATATATTTTATACGTAATTGATATATCACCATTTGATCGTAAGAAATCTTTCAAGAAGGCTTTCATGTGAACCAAAAACGTACAAGGGAATGTATTATTAATTATTTCGCTTAATAAAACCTAGATATATATATACATGCATGCTTTGTACAATATTCTAATAGAATTAATACGTGATATATATATCTTACATTTTCACTTATGCGGTATTGTTACATTGGAAGAATATACATCGAGATTGTCTTTGGCAGGGCCAGATTGAAACGGCGAACGTTTCTATGTGTATTAGTCGAAAGAAATTTACTTCTACACATTGTATATTTAAACTATAACACAATTGTAGGAAGATCGTAAACGTACAAAAATTCTAATGTAAAAAAATATTACCGTCTTTAGTATTATATGATATAATATACTGATTTTTTTTTAACTAAGATTTAATATTAAAATTCAATGGGACAAGTTTTAAAAAAAACTATAATCCTTTCGTGATTGAATGAAAATAACATAAGGACCTACTAATAATTAGTATCTTATTTGAAATATATAAAAAATAAACTACTTTCGTGTAAACGTTAAATTATTTAAAATCAATTGTCATTTCATCCTTAGTTATTAAAAATAATACGATAATTAATACGATAGACATAATGGCAAGAGATATTAATCTCGTTCTTAATTGTGTACGTCTAAAGCCAGCCCTAATCGTGGATAAGTACATAATTATTCAAAATAAAAGAATTTGGACATTGCGCAATACGGCGGAGATAATCTTACGTATTCGCAGATATAAAAAATCTTAATATTGATAGATAAGTGTAAAAAATATATGATTAACTTCCTACTGATATAATATATTGAGACACTGGCCCAGCGTATGCAAAGTAGTGTGCGCCATAGCTTTGAGAACCAGGAGATCCGAGTCCAGATGCAGATCCGAGTTCTCGATGGATTGCGCCAGGGCAAGATTGTGCTTTTCCACCTTCCTCAATTGCTCCTGGCAATTGGCGAAGGCATCCAACACTTCCAACTTAATGACAGGATTCCTACTCGAATTCCCGGAATGTTCTCGCGGTGGTAACGGGGGATGGCTGCTGGCTATTGCTCTGGTATACATCTCCGTAACCGCCCGTAGTTTGTCTACCCATTCCTGGCGTGCCCGTGCATCCGTGGCTCGTAATTTGATCATGTCACCTGGAAAGATATTAACAACTCAATAGTCAAATTGAATAAAAAGAAACAACCCAATAAACAAGAACTGATAATAATATTGCATCAATATTCTAATTTTCTTAATAAAACATCCTAAAAATTAGTCTCGTCACCTCGAGTTCCCACATTCTTCCAACACAATTCGACCTATCTGGATTACTGCCAGTGTTCAAGTACGATTGACAATAAACTGTTTTATTTTTATCATCTGAATTAAATTAATTATCCTTTCTTATTTACGTATTTTTACTTGATTAATTTTTCTTTAAACCGTTCATTTTTTTATTCCCTTTTGATGAATTTGAATTGCAATATATTACAAACATATAACGAATGAAAATAAATACACGTCCATTCAGATCGACTGATGACTCTTGCTACTTAAATCTATATCAATCAATAATGACCAGCTACCAACGAATCTAGAATCAACTTTGCATATCGAATCAAAGATGAGCGATTAAAATTAATGTAAGAAGCAATTTTATATTATAATGTACACTGAAGATGACCTTATTACAGGTCGAAACGTCTGTATATTTTGAATTTATTTGTAGTAAACTTAGACTTTAGAATAAGCACAAACATCTAGTGTGATTCGTTAGCCCTGTCTTCTCAATGTTTTGATTACAATTTTCTGCTCAACAATATAAGTGATACAACACATGCTGTACACAACAGTTATACTGTTGAGTAAGAAATTGTAATATTGAAGCAATGTTACTGTTGGTTGGTTGGTTTTACTAGAATCCACATCTATTACAATCGAAACTATCAGAGATTCATTCACAGATTTGGCTTAACCGTTAGATATCTACCAGTAGCGGAATTGACGGTGAACGTATTCGAGTCCTCGTCGCTGGGGGCTATTACAGCCCCGGCTAGATATATCGAACACCGTGGCCTCTGAGTCTTCTCAGACTCGCTGAGGAAGTAATGCAGCTCGCCGGTCTCCGGACTCAGGATGAACCAACGATACTGCCAGCCCTTCATGGCATTTGTGTACTTGTGCAGCAAACCCTCGTAGGGGTGCCTCGTTTGCACGTTCATCGTTTACCGCTCTCGCCTCTTGGAAGCCTCTTACTTGTTGAACAACAGGAATCTTGCGAGATATGTCATCTGAGCCGGAGCGATCCAGTGCTCAGCTGATATTCGGAGAGAGGTTAGGTCGTCGTTAAAAAAAAAAAGGTTAAAATTCCGTCATCATGAACAAATAGTATGCATTCTGTCATCTCTTTACTTGTGGTCATACTTCAATTTCTTAAACAACCCAATATTTCCATTGAAGATTTCTTTATGTACGTGGACTACCAGAAAAATGATGCGAGGTCACGTGCAAATTATATATATATGGATAATTATATATGTGCAAGATATGGTAAAAAAAAAATGGCTTTAATCATACAAGGAAAATACATTACATATTTCATAATTCACAAAAATAATTGAATAGTGTAAATTAATGTATGAAGAAAAACATTTTTATATTAGAAGCTGTTAGTCATTTTTTTTATTAAGAAATACAATCTTTTTCAATCTTGAATCTAATATTTGTAGCAAAAAATAAAAGACTAATATGCTTTCATAAACATAATACATCGAAATAAAATTGCTCCTTGAAAAACGAAATACGCTAACAGTAGACTTGAGTCAAATAAAAAGAGATACATAATCAAATATAGTAATCAAATATGTAACTGTCCACTGTTTAAAATATATAAATGAGAATAAAGAGTAAATTATCGTAGTTAAGACGTAATATATACTTAAAACTAAAAAAGTGGTCTTAATGCTACACAAGATCACATAATCCATAAAACTAAATGTAAATTAAAACTTTTACGAAGACTACACGAGGCCATCTTTAATTAACGCATCACGAACGTCTGGCAATTCGATGTTATAGTAGCCGTTCTCGATCAATTTAACAATTTTAATTTTAACAGTTGAAGATAGTTTTATCAACTCCTGTAATTTTTTCTCTACTGCTTTTGAATAATTTCCAGTACTGTCCAACGGTGCTAAATCTGTAATAAACAACAAATAAGTTTAAATATGAGAATTATCGTATCTTTTCACTTACCAACTCTCTCTGATACTTACTGACAACTGTACACATGTTCGCCATTGCCACAGGTGTGATAAAATCTTTGGGCATCAATCTTATATTTTTATGCTCGACTGTCTCTATGTTACCATAATCAATGAATAAAATTTCCGCTGTCGTATACGATTCTTTGGGATTGAAGCATGCCGCCCGATACCATGCCCCATCGTATAACGCCAAACATAACTCTTTTGCTCTCGGAATGTAATACTCCATCTTTTCGCAATACTCCGACAACTGCAACAAAATAAAATTGCATTATTGTAAATATTGCGCGATAACATAAAAAAACTTCGTGACACGTTGTTTACCATCTTGGGCAACACTTCGGTGATGTGAGATAATAATTCAACATCGGAAGGAGACATCATGTACGTCATTCGATCGTTCTCTCGTATATATAGTACCACTGCTTCCACTGTATCACCCACGTGTCCTAAACTTGCGATTTTTATATCATCGATCATATGGCACGTGTAATCTACATCAGAAAAATAATAAATTTATAATTCTTATTTTGTGAAATATATAATTATATACACATAGGGTGTCCCGTAAAAATCGTAAAACAAAAATCTGAATGTCAAAATACTCAGGCTATAATAATTTTTTAATTAGGATTTATAGTTAGTGAATGAGGTAGTCTAATGTTGGCGCGCTCAGGTGTGGTACATACAACGCGCAGTGCTAAAGGCAAAAGCAGACTGTCGCCCTTCTTGTTAATACCGATGTCGAGATTACATATATAGAAATGAGTTTAGCGTTTTCGACTGCCCTAGCTTAATCACTACGGGATCGATTAAACCCAGTCTACTATGAACGCATGTTCGACCGAAAATGTGTTTGAACTTGAATTAATAAACTTGCACGTACATATGCATAAGAAAATTGATTGGTCCATAAACTTGTGCATAAGGAAAATAGACCAATCCATTCTTTTATGTATATATTTATGCAAGTTTGTCTGGATTGACCCTTAGCACTGTTCGTTGTACCACACCTGAGCGCGCGAATTTTAGGCAACCTTATTCGCTAATTGTAAATCCTTCTAATTCAAAAACTATTGTAGCCTGAGTATTTTGGTATTAAGATTTTGTTTTAACCCTACTGATCTATTTGACACAAAATTGCTTCCATCCCTCTGCCATACCTCCATGTAGCAAGAAAACGCTTCGGCATTCCATGACTTTATTTCATAATACAAGAATATTAATTTGAATAAAGTCACAAAATGCTAAAACGCTTTCCCGCTACACAAAAATACACAGAAAGACAAAACAATCCTGGGTCAAATAGACTCGACTCTAGCAGGGTTTAAATGATCTCAAGAATTATCCTTAAGCGTTATTTACGGTCTTTACGGGACATCCTGATACATTGAACGAAAAGTTCGTGCATTTTGATGTCTTTATTATATTGTTCTGTTATGTAATTGTTAATTAAAAATAATTATCTTACATACTAAAACAAAAAAATAGACTCAAGTAGCAGTACGATTTAAAATCCTCGAATAATAAATTGTAATGAGAAATAAATATGTGGTATTATTTTCTAAAAATTGTCTGATTTGTGATTATCATTACCATCATTGTCTTCTTTTTTCCATTCTGGCACTAACAGCTTATTTATTGTATCATTAACACATTCGCCTGTAAGCATTGTCAAACGAACTCCATCCCTGGGAGATGTACCTTCATATGTACACACCAAAGGCACTTCTTTACCTACTAAATTGCGAATATAAAGATCAACTTCCTTATTGCTGGGTACGTTTTGAGGAACGTCTTTCAACGTTATTCTTGCCGCACAGCCTTGTTGCTAAAAAAAAAAAACAAAAAAAACACGTTATTTTGGTATTCAATGTGATAACGAAATGTATTTTATTGTCTTAGCATGCGAGTATAATTATCAACTAGTACCAGCGATGGACATGATGGCAAGACTTTCAGATCTTTTATGTTCACTTCGTCTACATTGCCGAAATCGATGTATATTATTAGAGCTTTGTCTTTTTCCGTTTTATGTACTATTGCACGATAACTATTACCATCCTCAAATGGTGCAATCACTCTTTGTTGGTAAACTGGGGGCTCGGTTAAATGCGGTGCTTCAAACAAAAATAATAATTTGTAATTTATTATATAAATATCAACTTATCTCATTATTTAATTAATTATTTTACTTGTTTGTGCATATCGTGCAACGGATTGCATAACATTATTGTAATATTCTACTTGATCTTCTTCTAAAGACCGTGCATACATGTGATAATGATTTCGATAACTCGTAAGACATATCTAAAATCAATCAATAAAATTAATCAACAAAAAACGATAAAATTTTTAATCAAGCTGAAAATAAATAGATTAAGATATGTCAAACCTTGGATCTATTTTTTAATTGGGGTACTACATTCGGTAGGAATCTCGAGGGCCTCAACACAGCCTGTATTATCTCAGAGTCCATAATTATCTCTATTTTAAGACTTTCTTGGTTGGGACTTTTCATGACTGCTTCAAAGTTGTGTGGATTTGCCACCTTGTAACATAACAAAGTAAGCATATGTATCTCTGTATACATCTCTATAGCTGTATACAAAATGTTTTAAAAGTACTTACCTGTGATTCGCTGAGAGGCTGATTTATCTCACATATTACTCCCAAAGTACAAATATTCAAATACTTTTTGGGACATGGCAAAATTTTCTCTACTGATTTATTTTTTGCCTCGTCTATGCTAAAAATGGATGAGTTGGATGTTTCGGGACGTACATACCCTCTGTACCAGCCATCAGAACATTTACCACAAATTAACTCTTCTGTTTTTGGTCTAAAAAGTATATTATAATTTATGCTCAACAATATATAGTAAAGATTAAAAAAATTGTTCATAAATTACACACATATATATATATATATATATATATATATATATATATATATATAAATACACACATAAGATGGATCCGAATATTCTGGCTTGATTTTGAGATTTTATAATTTTATAAGAAAAGTATTGTATAAACATGAATCGAAAAAGGTTTCCTTAAAAAGTTAGCTCCTTTCATTTGTACTATTACGACTAACTAATTTTTAATATTTATCTCATTTGTTGGTTAATCCACTAAAAAAACTATTTTTTGCATTATTTTTAGTCTATTCAACAATTTGAAATATTATTTATACATTATTTTAAAACCTATGGAATGCATTACAATTGATCTTATTTAAAAAATTCTCTAACTTTTAAGTATATTTTGTTTAAAAACGCATTCTTTCCCAGATATTTATAAAAATATATTTAAACAAATTGTGATTTCAGAGGTTTTTAGGCGCTAACATTTTTTTTCGAGCAATGTTTATAGGAAACTTTTTGTTCAAAATTTAATTTCCTATGAGATCTTAAAGTCTGGCCGGAACACTCGGGCCTACCCTGTGTGTGTGTGTGTGTGTATATAAAATATACACACTGATAATTTGCAGTGACTTCTATTTCTGAGCAATCATGTTGTAGGTCATTGAAAATCATTCCAACTTCAGCACAGCAAATTTCTGGGGCCAAAGTTGCGCTGTAAACGTTTTTTTGTTCAGATTCAAAAATTTGTATGACGCCATTAATTTGCAACTCAGAACCAGCCTTTTGTGTAAATAAATCAGCCAAAGTATCCAAGATGTTAAGTGTTTGACCTGCGAAAGCTTTTGTACTTTTCTTTGGTGATACTTTATTATCTTCTTGCTGCATCAATTTTTTCACTACATTATTTGATGCACTTTCCGTTGTACGTGAAGATGAACTTTCTGATTCCTCTTGGATTTCTACTATTATCGTTTTCTCAGTATCTATGGACAGCATTCTAATACTCATAGTCTCGCCTTCTTGTAGATTTCTATACTTATCACTTGTGCTTTGTGTCAAGCGAATTTTTCTGGCAAAATTGGGAGCTTTAGCCAGGTCTCCTATATCTTTAATCTCGTCATCCTTTTTCAGTGTTTCATCATTACCAAAATCAATAAAATTTACCTTGACAGGATTTAGAGATGTTACCATAACTCTATACCAAAGTCCGTCACATTTATATAGCGCACCATATATTTCACCAACAATTGGCTGCACATTAGGCGAGTTTTCTATGACTTCTTGTAACTTCTTCATTAAGTTTATCCGAGCATCGCTATCTTCTACTCTATTTATCCAATATTCACCATTACCCAACGTTATTATAACTTCTACAGTTATAAATTTTGTTTTTGATAAATGTGTATCTTTATAAAAGTCGAAATCTAATTTGTTCATGGAGGCATTGTAGGAAGTATCAGTACCCTGTTTATTAGGACTTTCTCTGCTATTTTGATCAGCAGAGCCCTTGTCATTGTGCAAGTTATTTTTTTGAGGATAATTTCTAGGGTTATTGTAAGTTTTATCTCTTACATTATCGTTACTATTATATTTTTCTTTTTTAAGACTGTTTCTATTTAAATCACTTTGATTATTACGACTAGAACGACTTTGGTCAATGGAGTGAGATATTGAAGAGCATTCGTTATATTTTTTCGACTGATTAGCATTGTTCTCGTCAGCACTGCTATATTTATGCAATCGATGTTGTTGAGAAAATTCCTTAGTGTTTGTTGCATTTACTACTGGTTGATCTGTCATCTTAGTTTGAGACACTTCATTAACATCATTACGCTGATTGAAGGAATGTCTATCTCGAGGACTATTATTCGTAGAGTTATATGTAACATCTGTATTACTTTTATGCATATCAATGTTTCCATTCATGTTACTCGAGTTTTCTATTTGCGCCGTATTAATCGTATTAGGTCGTCGCAATTTCACATCACTGGATTTAGCTATTTTATTAATTAGATTCGGTGATGATGTCTTCGTTTGGTTTAGATCTTGATTAATTTGCACTGATGATATATCATTAACCGTATCTTCCACTAATGCCCTGTGAAAAAAAATTTTTAACTAAAAGTTTAATTGTAATTAACAACGGAAATGGATTGAAGTAAATAGAATAGTTTTTCATATATAATTTATTTACTTTATTAATGTTACTTAAATCTTAATGCTATTTAACCAGAAAAACTAACTAAAACGAACTAACATCAATGTACAATCAACATTTATAAAAAAGTACGGATAATTAACTCAATTTATATAAAAATTTCTTTTTACCGATTTGCATAAATTTAAGTCTTTAAATATATTTAATTTAATTGATAAATTAAAAGTAAAATAACTTGATAATAATGTAACTTAATATAATTACGGAATACGTTCACACTCAGCCTGATGTCGTGGCCAATCTTGCAACTGACAAGTTCTGCTACAATAATATGTACGGCATTTTTCACAGTGCTTGATAGTTTTTGTGGAACAAACAGAGCAGCTGTGTATCCCATTTTTAAGCTTGTCTTCGGAATATTCATATAATCCCTGTAAAAAAAATTATAATTAAATTATTTCTCTAACATAGCAAATTATATTAATTGAATCAATTGCAACAAAGGAACAAATAAGTTTCCATTATACTCTCAAATATCTACTGTACTTTTTTAAGCATAAAAATAGTATGTTATATATTTATCACGTGTTTATATATATCCGGTTATATTTTTATAAAATGTATAACTTTTCAAACTTATTAATTTTATATTTGCGTAATTTCATACATTTTTTCGTTGTTCGTATACTTTTGAAATACACTCTTCAACTTTAGGATGTGGCTCTGGACAGTCATATAGGGTATAACCACGTCCAAGAGAAACTTGTCTTTTTCCGTCTTGTGTAACAGTTATCACACCCCTGAAATAAGAAACCATGTAAAATACAATAGATTTAAACAGTTGTTACATTGTTATAGAGTTATTTAACCTTGTCCATAATTTATTTGTATTTGCATAAGGATCTTCATTGCCATCATGAAAATCAAGAGAAACTGAAGATGGTGATTCATGATTTGCAGGTCTATATGCCATTGATGGCATTGCATGTTTACGTGCGTTTATTGATTGCCCACGACCCATACTCTGACTAAAATTAAATATGTTATATATTATATAAGTACTCTCATATATGTAAAAAATACATACCGCACAAAAAATATATTTTTAATTTATACATATCAAAATATTTCCTTGAAATATGCTTGCAATATCATATTTCTTTTAAATAACTTACATAACACATTATAATTTCTTTATATAAAAAAACCACGATAAAACGAACTTAAATATTGATCATAACTGCTTTAATATTTCAATAAATGTCAATATTGACGACGCTTACTATTTTACATTATTGTGAATAGGCGGTGAATCTGCAGTATCTACTGCTTTTGGTCCTTCAAAAACTACATTTGATTTTTGTTCTTCCTTCTTAGATCTTTCTTTTGCAAGAGCTACTTTCAAGTATAACGGTTTTTTATTATCAAGGTCTCGAATAGCATATTCAGCGTCACGATAAGTTCTGTATGTAATATAAGCCCATGTAGCAGTACCAGGACGGACTATTCCTGTTACTTCTCCATATGTCGCAAACAATTCTTCAATGGCACGCTTAAAAGGTTATGTTATTAAATTATTCATGTTATTAAATAGTAAGGTACCTTAATTTCAAATAATATGGGAAATAGGATGTATAATATTAATGAGAATGATGGGCCAAATCGAGCCACTTATTGGCCCATTATTCTTGTTAATTTTTATTAAATAAAGATCATTCCATTTTAGTAATATTAATTCATAAAATGCAACTAACAATGTATAATTCTTATAGGAATCCAGGCAATATTATCAAAAATTAAAATTTTATTGATATTTTAATAATTATAACTTACAACTAGATTGGTCAATCATACCTTGTTCAACTCTAATGGCAAATTGTTCACATATATCGTGTATTCTGTGTCCATCCTGTAAATAACACAAAATGTAAGAAAAAAATCACATGCAAGACGTTTTAAATTTATACAAATTATTCCAAGAATATCGTCTCATTGAAGATACCACGATGTTAAAAAAAAAAAAAAATGTATAAATGTAAAAATGTATAAACGAAAGCCGTTCAATGGAACTTGTAATTTCATAGGTATACATTGTACAATTAACTGATGCTTCTCAAGTCATACAAATACTTCATACAAATTTCTCTCTAACCACGCGGATTTATTTCTACTAGCACCTGATCTCTGCCGAGACACAATACGGTCAAACAGCAATATCTTATGCCGCCTTAGAAGCGAGGTTATTTCAAAGCGTAAAGTAGCATCAACAACCTTCAAAGTTTTTCTTTGAGACGAAACACGTTTGCTACTAATTCGCGAATTTAGGATTCATTTCTACAATTCACGCCTTTTTCATTCTTACCGATCAACCGCTGGCAATTTCTCACAATCCAAATCACCGTCGTAGTACGCCATTATACAACGCTTCCGATTTCACTGCTCGCAAAGCAACAAAGGAACAAAACTCCTGTTCCCTACGAGACGCAGTATCGGGAAGGTTTTACGCAGCGGGGATTCCTTCTAGCCGACTCGAGATGGAAGATGAGAGTATGCGCGAAACCGCGCTGCGAAAAGAACAAGGACAACGGGGCAAGAGCGGTGGTAACCGGAAACGTAACTCAACACGCGGAAAGGAGGCGAGGGAAAAAAACCTGTGAAAAAAGTGGTACCTGGATGTACACAGCCGTGTCCGCGAAGGAAAAACGCCCGTAGGAAGATGCCGTTTGAATATACGAATCCTCCGAGGGATAGCGGGAAGCAGCAGCAACTTATGTGAACTTATGTGTCCCCCCACATCCGTACTTTCTGCATTCGAAACGGTAATCGTCGGCCAATGGCTGCGTTCGACAGAGGGGCAGCTCAATGATTTCTCGTGTGATTGGCTCTTGCCTTTATCCTCCCTTCCTCGTCCGGGCTTAAAGGCCCTTGCACAATCCAGGCAATAGGCAATAGAAATAGAAATAAGCAACCCAATTGGTCGAAAATTCTGTTTCGACCAATTGGATTCCTGGCATTGTGCAAGGGCCTTAAGTGTCTAAGCTAATCGCGTTAAAGAATTAGCAAGTTCTTCCTAAAATGCTTACTAAAGTTGTTTTTCTGCTGAACTCGGCTGAAACTGGAAGATTACATATTCAACACCAAGATATTTCGTGCCATATCTACACCGCATAGAAAGTAACAGGAAGTCGGAATGATAACTATAAGAACAAAAGGAAGGAAGAATGATTAAAGCTTATCAATTTTGGGCAATTATCGTGGTTGCGTTCCAATATTCACTGCCAGCACTACAAATCTATAAGTTAGTGTCACGCATATTATAGATTTTCAATACTTGGAGTAAATTTCGAAACGCAGCGCGTGTCTATAAATAAGGGGAGGGGGATAAATAGCTCAGATAGAAAACTTTTGTAATAAACGTATATACAATTATTGCTTCTTTCCATTTACAGCATTTCGCACGACGTGTCACAAGGTAATTCTGTAAAACGCATATCTTTTACTAAAAAAAAATTTTATAATTATAAGTTATAAATACTGAAAAAATTATGAAGCAAAGTTACTTAAAATAAAATACATAACATAAAAAAAATAATAAAAATTTCTTACTATTACTTGAATAATAATTGTACAATTTTATGCTGTAATTTTTTACAATAATTTTTACAATAATTACAAAATTAATTTCTAAAATGTATTCAGTAATAATTGTGCTGATGATAATGATAAAAAATTGCATATTTTTGGATCCTAAATTATATATTTACGAAACAACAAGATATAATAATAGATCGTAAGTTTAATATTGCATTATGAGCTAACAATTTAAAGATCTATTAATTGTTTCCCTTTAATTTATATTCATTTTTGCTTAAACTTTCTTGTATATCCCGGCAAAACTGCCTCGTTCAACATGGCGATGACGAGTAAAATTAGAATTACGAATGCGCGTGAATCCGGGACTGTTTTGCCGTCCGATGTTACGCGGTACGCCGCGTTGACGCGAGAAAGAGAAATTGTAGTGTCATTCAGCAAGTCGAGCAACTGTATTCGAGACTCTTTGACTAATCGGCCGTGACAATGGATCTGTTGACAGAAACCGGGAAGGGACGTTTACCCGATTACGAGGTGCAGGGAGCGAGAAAAGTGAGCTTCAGCCCGTACTCCGACAACGGAGGGTAGGTCGAATGGAAGTAACCTATACCTCTTCTGATTTCTAGCCTCACGACTGAAAGACTGTACATTTCTGTGGTTAATCCCGAGATCCCGAGTATTCCTGAGATTTTCACTTTTTGATACTTTATTTCTCCAGTCTCGTATTCTTTATACATTCACAGAGTACTTTGTCTTCTCAAGCAATTGAAAAATGTTGTCTCATTCTCAGGAGCGTGGTGGCTCTCGCCGGGGATGATTTCTGCGTCATAGCCGCGGACACGCGTCTCAGCACCGGATTCTCGATTTATACGCGAGAACAGGACAAATTGTTCGCCTTGTCAGACACTACTATCTTAGGATGCTCCGGTTGCTGGTGCGACACCTTGACTCTGACTCGTCTTTTGTCTGCTCGAATGCAGGTAGAAACTTAACACTTGTGTAATCAGTTAGAATTGGAATACAGATGTTATATAATTATATAACATCATATGATACATATTAAATTGTTAAACGTTGTAATATTCTATAATGTAATAATACGTATAATATTCTATTGTCTTGCTTCAGATGTATAAACATGAGCATCAAAAGAATATGTCGACTCCAGCGGCGGCACAAATGTTGTCGATAATGCTCTATCACAAAAGATTCTTTCCTTATTATGTCAGCAACATACTTGCCGGATTAGATGAGAATGGAAAAGGCTGTATATATAGTTATGATCCAATTGGACATTGTGAGAAAACTACATATAGGGCCGGTGGTTCAGCCGGCGCACTTTTGCAACCACTCCTTGATAATCAGGTATATATTTAAAATTTAAATATACATAAAAAAATATATATATATATAAGTATACATATAACTTAGTCTTCTAATATATCTTTATACAAGAAATGTTTGAGAAAAAGATGTTTATAACACATATAATTGACATTACAACTTTCTACCTCCTAGATTGGCTACAAAAATCAAGAAGGCATCACTCCTGCACCTTTGACTCAAGAAAAAGCTATAGCAATCTTGAAAGATGTTTTCACTTCTGCGGCTGAGAGAGATATATACACAGGTGATGGAATAACTATCAAAATTATTACCAAGGATGGAATAAAAGACTCCAGTTTCGCTTTGAGAAAGGATTAATGGGAAAAGAAAACATTTATACTATATCTACACAAATAAAATTGTTTGAGTATTCCAACACTTTGTTATTAAATTCTTCCTGTTTCGAACATTTTGAAAAAGAAAAATATGATACAGAATAAAGGAACTTGATTATGTTTTTACATAATTTTAAATGCAGATTGAAAGTGTATAAAGCTACATGAAAGTCTGAAATATATAAATATACTTGAGATTTTTTATGCACTATATTTTCTACTTAATATATAAGTGATCTATATTAATTTTTAATAAATTCTTAATAAATCTTTGTGATGCTTAATAAAAACGAATATTTGATACTTATCATAAATTAAGAATTTTATTCTGTCACGCAAACATACGTTTCGTTTTTATTTCATGATTAGCATTAGTAATGTACAATTAAAAATCTATAACAAACGATTTACGCGCAAAGGTAACTCAATAAGCCTTGTTTAACGTTACGCTATGTTACTGTATGCACCGTATGTAATCGTATATTACTCCGTACGTATTCGTGATATCCTAAAATATGTTTCTTTTATTTCATACGTAAAGACAATTATAACCCATTTTCACAATATCCATATAACCAAAGGAAAAGAGGGTAGGGGTTTGTGTTTTTTTTGTGTTGCGTTCCGTTCTACCGTCTTTCTCATAGTTCTTCCTTGGGAACAGTATATAAAGATCGAAAGATAGACATTGCTTCCCCCCGAGATTCACTTCTTCGTCCCGGGGGCCGTTAGCGGTTTGCCACGATCTTTTCCGCGCAATTTGATTCCCAACACTCGCTCGATCTTGCCGATCACCATCTGATTCGGTATTCCACGTCCCGCTTCGTAGTCATTAATAACTTGCGCCTTTTCGTTTACTTTCTGTAAAAAGCACATTAAAAATAAACGAAAATATTTGTGCTTTATTGTCCTCTTAATAAGTAGTTAATAAGTAGTATAATGAAATTATGAAACACAAATACTTTACCGTAGCTAAATCTTTTTGCGATAGTCCTTTATTCTGTCGTCCTTGTTGAATAAGTTTGCCGAGTTCAAGTGGGATTTGATCGTGTTTCAGTTCCTCTGTCTCACGATCTAATTTGGCTGTGTTTTTTGTCGTTACATGCTGTCTGTTTGCACCACCACCCCCTAGCCACACAAAATATAAATATAAATATTAGACTAAAAAGATCCAGATCAATTGAAAATGGCACTTCTCTTTCTCTCTAATCTGGGTATTACTTTTTCTGTTTCAAAATTATTGTATTTTCGATAAAATATTACCAGAAAAAATTAGAGGAGTAACACTTTTAACATATCATTATTGTATATTTGTAGAAATAAAAAAGCCGTTAAAAATTTTGTTTAATGAAAAATCTATGTCAACTTTTTTATTATTTAATATATTGATAGAATATTATAGATATTTATTATATACTTTTAAAATATGTCATCTCTATACTTGTAGTACATACAGTTAACCCTTATACAATATGGATTCATACGATGGAACACGATGGAAAAATTGTGACAGTGTTTGTAATAACATGATATATATGCTTACATTTTTTTCACATTCCAATTAAAATATAGAATTTTTCTTCTAATTTTGTTTAGCTCATGAAGCATATTTCCATTAATGAATATGTATCTAAGATTGTAATTGCTTCTTTCATTTGGAGTAAAATAATGAAGAGACATTTCTAATTTGAATGTTTGTTTTAAAGTGAAATATTTTACGGTTACATCTTTAATATTCATTTTATATATTTTATAAAATCTTTACATCTTTTACAAATGTACTTCCATATGCATGCATAATTCACGTATGTGTAATTCATGTAACACATCTAACATGAATTTATATAGACCACATTCCTCGTGTTATATAGAGATCCATTTATTTTCTATAAATGCATTAACGCATCAAAGTCCCTTTAAACTTTTTATTTATGATTCAATATGATATAGTAATGATTACACACACTTTTTTTACTGTAATTGCTGATACATGTTTATACACATTGTTACTTTCAAAAAAACAAGATAATTAGCATTTTTGCAATTTGCAGTTCAATCTTATAAAACCGTGATGTAACTAGTACTGTTATCACAGATAAGAGAGTACGTAGAATCGTCCACTGGAGCAGCTTTGTTTATGTCGCGACGGAAACAATATGTAAAAAAAAAAAACCAAGATGCAAGATTTCCCGAGGGAGAAGGGTTAGACTCGTGCTACTCACACTTTGCTTGCGTCTCCACGGTATAACCCTGTCGCCGAGCGTCATTAACCGCCTGTAAACAAACACCAATTGGTTACACAATCGCGCGGCGCAGATACACGGCGGATCGTGTATGTATGTAACACGGATGGGTTACCTTCTCAGTTTTCAGCGTGGACGACTTCGGCACGCGTTTACGGAGAGTAATAGGCGCAGTGTCCCAATCTGACATGTTGTAAATAAAGGAAAAACGCGCGGAGGAAACCCGCTTTATAACAACAACGTGGGTGAGCCCGGAGGATTTGTCGTAGATGGGAGAATCGTCGTGGGAGCTCGCCGGAAGGATCGTGCGAACCCTCGGACGTGGTAGCCACTGCGACCAACTGCGACGATAGCGACCGCTCTACTCTACTCCCGCCGTGCCGTGCCGTGCCGTGTCGTCGCTCGCGTTAACTCCAGCCGCCGAGCAAGATTCTCCTCTCCGCCTCGCGGACGTTCCGAAAATCATGCGGCGCGGCCGCTCGATCGACCGGCGCGAGGCCGCGCGTCCGCGACCATTCGGAGGTTGGCGCGTGAACACCGGGGCGATGATGCCGAGGACCACGGCAGCGTGTCCTCGCCGCCGCTCGCTGGGATCTCGCGCTCGCCAAATCTTTTCGTCGGCGCGACCGCGGCCGGCCGGGAAAATCGCGACGCGTTTGGCGAGTCCCACGAGCACCTGCCCGTGACCGCGAATTTCGAAATCCGAAATGTCGACCGACAACTCTCGACGACTGGCTAAAATATTACAGAATTAATAGGATTACTGTGAGAAACGTTTCGCGTAATTATTACGTATAATTTCATTTAAAAATTTAATTAAGAAAAATAAGTGAGAAACAATTCTTTGTAAAATGTATCCTTCTGAAATCTCGACACGTGATAATTATATTAGAGTGTCGATAATAATCGATTCTACAAAAGCAGACAATTTTCTATAGCTGTTTCCTCTGGAAATGATCTGAATATGATGATATATGTAATCGAATTGTAGTAATTATTCTCGCTTGTTTATAAACGTGTGTATTAGAGTATGCACACAATTAATTATACTATTCATACAATTAATAGTTTACTTACAATTAACGTTGACTTGATTCTTACATTCCTATCTTTATCCCACTTTTATTTCATCTGTGTTCACATGTGTATTGCTAAATTTCGCGTGCTAAAGTCACTCGTAAACTCGATCGGTCGAAAGTCAATCTAAAATGTAAAAATTTCTAATTAACAAATAGTATACACAATATTTATTACGTGTATGTACTTGTACAAGATATTCATACTTCCATTACATTTATTTGGAATGATTTTACGAATAATTTGGAATCTTTTACATGTATATTTAAGATCTACAAAATTTCTCAAGTTTCTTTTGTTGTAGCTGCCAATAAATACGAGTAATTAACGATGTTGCCAATATAATATACAGGATCACTTTATATATAAAATATAATATTATGTGTATTGCAACTGCGAACCAGACAATATTGTTTTTTGTTATTTAAAAGTCAAAGCTTACAAGTCGCCATAAATAAAAATATTTCTGCACTAGTATTATGTATAATCTTATAATACGTCACCAGACACAAGTAATAAATAAAATATAACTAATTGGTAAACTAAGATACTACGATCGCACGAAATTCGCTTGATAAATTTTTGCCGCGCTCGTGCTACACAATTCATCAAAGATGTACAATTCGTCAGCGGCAAAGTCAATTTTGTCAATTATACGTACTTACCTGGCAGTGGCCAAGCATTCGTCGCGCTTTCGATTTACTCGAGTGCCAAGACGATAAAATATGCAGAAATGACCCGGAAGACTGCAACTCCGCGAGATCCCGTTCCCGGCGCGCAGTGGCACTCGATGCTTCACACTTCACGGCGAACAAACAACGCTTAACAAGACGCTCGCGACCACTCTTTCGTCTCCGCGAAGTCTTTTTCGAGTTAATAACGAGACTGCGAGAAATACGAGCTGATTTCGGTGCTCGTTGCTATATCGCGAGGTGTCCCGTAGCCGGATACGGCAAGTTCGAGGAATCGCAATATCGCAATTCAAAATTTCGAGCTATCGCAGCGCTTAAATACAATAAAGTTTCTAGACTAGGGACTCTCAAATACAAACGCGATTACTCCTGGCTTCTGTTGAAGGGGTTAGTTGACATCTCCCCTTCTTTTTTTTTCTTCCTTTTGGATCGGCGTCTCATCGAGAAAAAATTTACGGACAAGTTTCTCAACCGGCAGCTTTGCTCTGTTATTATCTCTGTCTCCTTCTCTCGCACCCTCTCTTTTTCTCCACCTCCCCCCTCGCCAATCTATCGCGCGCGTTCGATCGGCGAGAGAGTCCAGGGAGTCCAGTCCAGTCCTACCTCCCTCACCCCCTCCTTTTGTTGTCGGTGCTGGCATTACTGCGGAAGAGAGAGCCCTCGATCCGCTGATCCGCATCGCGACGTCCGCAGTGGCATATTTATACAGCAGGCTGTATATCGGCGCGCGCGGGCGAGATGTCGTTGATCAGGATGTTGTGGAGGTGCACGTTTAGTCCGCGGCTTTTTAAGATTTACGAGGTAACGTGGGTCGGTCTGGTTGACGTAAGTACGACACAGTTATTCAGCGTTTTCGCTCCAGAAATTTGCATAAAGTTGAGGTTAACAATGCGTTACAGAAACCGTACGAGGCGAGGAACCTGGAGCGACTGGGCGATCAAGTCGTCTTCTCCGTAAGTATTCCGTGCGACGGAGGATTGTGACGTTCAGCCGGAAGCTCGGTGCTCCGCAAGCGTCTTCCAAACCGGCGAATATAATACAATTTTTCGTAATCCTTCACTGATCTTCTAATCGGGTCTTTTGTATTATTGCAGTTGCAAGAATCAAATTCCCTCACATAAAAATGTTATTACGCCTGTTGCAGTTTGCGACGATGTGGTCCATAAGCCTCTATGCTGTACCGGTCATTGCCATGTTTGCCATGTACCAGCGTGGCTACTTGGCAGACAATGCTTCTTGCTTTAGTAAATTAGCCGCTGCCGCTGGTGCGATTCTCGTTACCTCGCTGGCTGCACGCAGTTACTCCAGAGTTAACAATCCAGTGTATGTGAAGTTTGTGGAAACCTTGAATGAGGCGCAATTGAATTATAATGCCAGCACGAAGCAGGAACTTCATAAGTATGAATTTGAGTTCTGGGCATGGCCTGTGGATTTTGATGTATTGAAATCAACAAGGTTAGATTCTATCGACAATTTATTTATATATATAAAAGAATTTTCATTTAAGTGACAAGTCTAACAATTTTTAACTTATTACATTTGTCACTAAATTAAATTTAGGATATTGTTAGAAAATTTTTCGAATTATAATTTTTGATAACTCTAATAATTGAGAGCAAATATTTTTCAATTATCTTTTGAATTATTGTCTTGGAAAATAGGAAACGTTAAATATTGATCTTTTAAATTGAAAATTGAAAAATTTTAAATGGTTTGTATAAATCATAATTAATATTATTGTTATCTTTATAATTATATGTTCCTTGTAGGGATACTGCAGATAAATTGACGCTAGAAAAAATTTCAAAGGCTAGTGGACGTCTCAGGCGACAAAACGGCAAAGAATATTTATTTGCTATACCATGTAAATTACTTTCTTATGTGGTAGCACATACCTTCGCGGGTAAACTGATTTATCCTGGTAGTGCAAGTATCATCAGCATGCTCCTCGGTAACACATTACTATTATTATTGTACGTTGTTTTCACGTTTTTATAATACTTGAGATCATTTTGTATTGTAATGTTAAAGGTTCTACGTTGGTGAAGGGAAGGATAGATCTAATGAAACAAGGTGGAGAAAGATTTAAATTAATGACTGCTGATAAAAATATAATTGATGCGATGTTTGTTGATCGGCGTAACAAGTAATGTAAACGATAACTTTATCGATATCTATTATGTTACAAACTGTTTTCTGATGTACGCTATATTGCAGAAGCGTCCATGGCAATATATTGGTTATAACCTGCGAAGGAAATTGTGGTTTCTATGAAACAGGCATTATATCCACTCCTCTGACCAAGGGCTATTCGGTGCTGGGCTGGAATCATCCAGGTTTCGGCAGCAGTACTGTAAGTATTATTGCTTACAAAGGAGTAAGCTTCACATATATATTTCGCAATAACAATCCGACGGGAAGAATTGCTGTTACTCCGTCGTGAAACTCTTCATTGCAACAATAAAAATTTTGCCAATGTTGCAGTTATTGTCATTCAGACAGTAAATGCAAAGTTGGAGTAATGGCAAGCCTTCTTCTTCGAGGGCCGACTTGTATCTCGTATAACAGTAAGTCATGACCACTAAGGGGGCGCCATATCCAGACCAAGAGGAAAACGCTGTCGATTGTATAATGCGCTTTGCGATCGAGCGTCTAAACTTTCCCGAGGAACGGATCATCCTATACGGTTGGAGCATTGGAGGCTATACTGCCACTTGGGCCGCTATGAATTATCCTACTATTCACAGCTTGGTAATATTATTCGGTTCGACTGATTACACACGTAAAATCGATTTTGATAATTAAGTTGACAAATTATTAATCACCGCAGGTTTTAGATGCTACATTCGATGATGTACTTCCATTAGCTATTAAAACAATGCCACCGTCCCTAGAAGGTTTAGTCCGCAATATAATTAGAGATTATTTCAATTTAAACATAGCAGAACAATTGAATAGGTATTTTACAGCACATTATCATAATAATATAACAATTACAATTTATCACAATATAATACAAAGTATTGTATCTATATTTTATCTTTTAATAGATATAACGGAACCGTATTGTTAGTGAGAAGAACAGACGATGAGATCATCTGTATACCTAATAACAGCTTAGCTGGAAATCGCGGCAATATGTTACTAATGAAATTATTTCTTAGACGTTATCCACATTTATTTTCCGAAACTTCCGAATCTGGGACAGTCTTATCGAGGTTCTTGTCCGCTGAAACGTCCGAAAGATGTAAGGAATATTAATAGCATTACTAAAAAAAAATCCTACATCAGAAAAATTATATCGATATAAGTATTATTCAATTGAGTCTTATATTTATGATAGCGGCGATGTTGGCATCATTCAGAGTGGAGGAGAAACATTGCCTAGAATTGATAGCGGCTAATATAAGAAGTAATGATGGGATAGTAAATTATCCGTCTACTTTGGGACAGAATTGTAATACGAGGACAAAATTACAGTTGGTTCTCTTCCTTGTACGTATTTACATACACAAAGATTCGTAGATTTAAAACTGAAAAAAAAATTGTGTTTTGATACTGATATTCCACATTCTACTTTTTTAGGCAACAATGTATATGAAAGATCAATCATCGTCGCATTGCATCCCATTATCTGTCGATCTCTTTCATCCAGGTTGGAATCCAGCATCTGCCGTTGCTACGAACTAGCTTTCATAATACTATGAAACAAGCTTTTCTTATTTATATAATACACTATGAACAAGTGAAAGCAGTAATAACAGTGCAATTTTATGTTTTACTGGTACACATATACACAGGCGTTATTTATTCCATATTAATCTATAATCAATCTTACAAATTTTTGTGAAAAATGTTACATATTAGATATCATTTTAAATTCATAAATAACATGATAAACATCTTAGTTGAGTGGCAATAGTTAGTTGCGTTTTTTAAATGGATTATACGAGTCGCATATCACCAAGTACTGCTTTGTAAAAAATTCATTTATATTACAATACATATTAAAATTTAAAAATTGATTCCTTAATATATTAACATTATTTTAAGGAATAGCTTTTACAATAGTATGTATATTTTGTTAGTAATGTAAAAAAAGATAAAAGTAATTTGCATTGAAATGAGAATACACATATATATATATACACACATTGTCACACATTGTAAGATAATAAATGTATTTTTCATTTCAATATCAGAACTTTACTGTTACGTAATTGTTACTTCCCTTTGTGAAACAAAGATAACATTGGAAAATAAGGTCTGTATTCAACAAATTTAATATTAAAAGTAGAAAATTTAAAATTAGCAAGATTCATCATAAAGATTATTTTTATATATGGCTTGTAAAATTCATATATAATGATAATCTGAGTTCTAATTTTACATGAAATTTCTACTATTTTCCATACATTATACAGTACAAAAATAAATAACTATGTGTCATATCAAGATAATTTCTGGTAATTTTACGTAACTTGAATATTGTCTAGAACAGTTTTAAGAGCAGTTTTGGAATCTTGGAATGGATCAACTACATTTGCGCGACTAGTCTTCATTGGTTTCTCTAAAAATATTTTCAACATACCCCTTGTTTGTGCCAAGAAATAATCTCTCTGAGCAACTTTTTCCAAAGCCTTGAAACATCCTTCCAAATTCCAGTCAATTTTCCCATTGGTTTTGTCTTCACTCTGAGAAACAGACTATTGTTAATTGTTTCCATATATCTTCTATGTTTATATATAAATAAAAATTAGTGTTAATTTTCCTTACTTTTATTAAACCAAGATTAACTAATAATGCATTATTCAAACTGGAGATTTTATTATTCTCTACGGCATAAGAAAACAGCTTTGCGTATAAAGCATCTGATAAAAATTCTGCTTTTACTCTCACATTCATGTAGCCACTGCCACATAATGCCGACACTTTCATAGTTATCCGTAAAAGCTCCTCTATATATTTCTGTTCTGTAGCTGTATTACTTTGGTTTGCTAAATTCTGAAATAAGAAGCAAAATTTTTGCTAGAAATATAATTAACTTTTATAGATACACATTAGTACGTACCGTTGCATGGTCGATAAAAGCTTGCACGTTATCATCTTGCAACATCAACAGTTTCTCACCTATTGGTGATTTTATAAATTCAGCTATTGTTACCACTGTGCTTTGTGCAACATTTTCCTGTTCCTTGTTATCTTTGTCACTCTCTTCATCCTCATTATCACTTTCATCCTTTTCGCTCTGTTCATCCTCGTTATCATCATCTTCCTCCTCCTCGTCCTCAGTATAATCCTCGTCCAAAGAATTCAATGCATCAATTCTTCCCAATTTCGTAAGAACTTCTCGAAGGTTTTCACGTCCTTCCGTACCAAAACAATTACCGTCCAGTTGTAGATTTGTCAGAAGAGCTTTATCGTGCATGGCTTTGGCAATAGCATCTCCAGCATCCGCACGTAGCTCATTATTACTCACGTCCAGATATCTAAGGGATGTATGATTGCCGTGAATCTCTAACGCCTCTGCTAGCACTAAAGCTCCTTTAGTCTTTAGTAAACAATCTCCGAGGTTTAATTCCTCCAAACCTCGGAAAGTCGGTAAAGCTTTAGCGAGCGCTCTGGATCCTTTCAACCCGATCGTATTATCGTTCAAATTTAACACTCTCAAGTTAGGATTCGCAGATAAACCCTGTGCAATTGCCGCGATGCCTACGTGATATATGCCGTTCTGTTGCATTACAACTTCTTCCAATGTTTTTAGTCTTTCAAACACAGCCGCCAACGCTTGCGCGCCCTCGTTCTCCAACCGATTTCTGCCGACGATGAAAACTTTCAGCGAGAGCGGCGTACCTATAGTAGAATTCCATTCCATTAAGCATTTAAAATATATTAAAATACGCATAATTGTATACACGTGTTACATAACGTCTTACCTTCTTTGGAACTATTCTCATGACACTTCTCCAACGCTTTGGCCAACATTTTACCACCTGATATACCAAGGCCGTTGTTGTTCAGTTTTAGTTGTTGAAGGGTGTAGCATGGACTGGATGCCAACAGATTTGCCAAACCTTGAATTCCGATTGGACCGAAAGCGTTGTCACTCAAATCGAGCTCGGTTAGCTGACTACCAGCAGTGCACAGTGCCGTTCCTAGGTATTCCAATGCTTTTGGAATTTCTGTTTTCAGACGACCAGTGAACATGTCCTTCCATAGAGCTTTCTTCAACGGAGTCCCCTTCTCCTTCAACGCCTCCGCTATAGCCTCTGCGGCTGGCGTTCCTAACGTGTTTCCCTCCAAATCCAAATATTCCAAGCATGGACATGCTTTAATCGCTTCCACCACTTGGAGAGCTGCACAACGAATACAATTCACTGATAAATACATTCTCTGATTGGAGAAATATGAAAATAATATCTATAAATGAAACATTTAATTTATTCACACATATTCAAGTTGAATTCAAACTTTTGCGACAAATAAAATTTTGGAAAACAAACTACGTCACAAAATTGAATAAGAGAGAGGTGAGTTTGCATCATCGTTTAATAACTTCGTGCGTCTCATGTACGAGAGGATACATCGTCGAAAGGATTCTGATGACTTACCGTCACTCGCAGTATCCAACACGAGTGATTGACCGGCGAACGAGACTCCGACCGATTTTCGGCCCACGTCTTTCAACTGCTCGCCAATGTCGCCTAGACTGAACATGTTGCACGTTCGCGAGTGTCACGGAGATTTTCCAAAACTATTCTGACTGACGATCCCTCGTAAACTGTGAAAAGCGTCGCCAAACTTCGTTCCTTTGTTGATACTATCTCTATCACTTTTCCACAATGCGGGTTCCGCCAGGTGGTAAACGCGACGAAATTGCACGCGCGGGAAACCTTCGCCAACACGAATTGAGCACTGACGAGAAAATCACTAACCTCATAAACGTAAAGGTGCATGTTCATGGTGTCGCTCGTCGCTCATATTCAGCGACAAAAGACGTCACGTGACCAAAAATAAAGATATCGATTCGTCATTTTTGGTCACGTGACATCTTTTGACGCTGCAAACGAGCGCGGGGGTCAACCAATCAGAAAGGCGGAATCTAGTTACTATTCTTTCCGCGTTTTCGCGGTTCATGTAATGGCACCCATAGGCTTTTTAGTAAATTTTCCTCGGAGTGGAAGTTTTGGAACGTAACCCAGTGAATTCCTGTTACTGTTTAAGGTTAGGCACCCTGCGTTGAGGTATTGCGCGCGCTTTCTGGTTTATCCCGTTCGCCGTATTTGCGTTTGTTGCTCGTGTTCATGCCGTGTTCAGGTGACATGAATTTAAAATATTTTCACAAAATATTACATCGATTATTAAGATTATCGCATTGTTATCAATTCAACTGTTTATAGCTTTCCCCCGGAGACGACTTTACTCGTGGAGGATATGGATTCCGACGGTTGTTCGTTAACTTGTACCGTTGCCGTAGAATGGTTGAACGCGCAAGGATCCATCCTAAGAAAGGTATCTCATCGAACGGCATCGCTGCGCCTGATTCGCGACAGTCAGCGCGAGATGCTCATCGAGGTACGCGCCGAAAGGGCGAACGCGCTCACCAAGCTACCCTTGAAAGGTATATCGGTATTTAATAAATTCATGACCGAGGGGAAGGCGTCCATCAAGTTCAAGGAACAGAACTGCACGTTGTTTCTGTCGAATGCCCCCTCTTCTCAGCTGATAAATTTCTTGAAGACTATATTCATCAAATTGACGGGCCAAGAGGGAAAGACTTTGAAAGATCCTTTGCGGGAGAAGCTCTTTGGAAATGTGCAGTCAGGCGGTGCCGAGGAAATCAGTCCGGCTACCAGTGCGGAGGTCAACAGAGCGAAGGAGAAAGCCATGACTGTGTCACGCGCGACGGTCACCACTCCGTCGCCGAGCGTGGCCAGGAAGCGAAAACACTTCAACGACGATGGCCCGAAAGTACCCGCAGCGAAGAAGCTATATGAGAATCCTACTTCAGGAGAGCTGACCGAGGAGCAGGCTCGAGTTCTGAATGCAGTCCTCAATGGAAGGAATGTGTTCTTCACCGGTAGCGCAGGCACCGGCAAGTCGTTTTTATTAAGGAAGATAATCTCGGCACTTCCTCCAGATGTAACAATGGCCACGGCAAGTACTGGAGTAGCGGCCTGTCACATAGGTGGAATTACATTGCATCAGTTTGCTGGCGTTGGTTTGGGCACTGGAACCAAGGAAAGATGTATTCAGTTGGCCTCCCGTCCGTCCGCAGCTTCAATATGGAAGAAAACGAAGCATTTGGTGATAGATGAAATTTCCATGGTAGACGGCGATTTCTTTGACAAGATCGAGACAGTGGCGAGACACGTGCGTAGAACGGAAAGACCGTTCGGAGGAATACAATTAATCTTGTGCGGTGACTTCTTTCAGTTGCCTCCTGTATCGAAGACCAACGACAAACCGAAATTTTGCTTTCAAAGCGAGGCCTGGCAAAAGTGTGTTCACTTTAATTTTGAATTAAATATAGTCCATCGGCAAAAGGACGAGGCATTCGTGAAGATATTAAATAGCGTTAGAATAGGTAGGGTCACGGATGATATCGTAGATATTTTAAAGGAAACGGCGAAGCAAAAGATTGAAAGCAACGGAGTATTAGCAACTAGATTGTGCTCGCACGTGAAGGAGGCCGATGAGATTAACGAATTTCAATTAAATGAACTTACGGGCGAGAGTAAAGTATATACGGCGTTAGATTCCGATAGCTCTATGACGTTTATGTTGGATCAGCAGCTGCCTATACCTGGCAAATTAGTACTGAAAGTTGGCGCGCAAGTTATGCTGATGAAAAATATAAATGTTAATAGCGGACTAGTGAATGGCGCCCGAGGTGTTGTTATTAATTTTAAAAATGATATACCAGTAATTCAATTGCGATCTGGAACTCATTATGAAGCGAAGATGGAAAAGTGGGCTATCAAAACTAGCTCCGGCGCTATCATACACAGAAAACAAGTTCCCTTAAAGCTAGCATGGGCCTTTTCAATTCATAAAAGCCAGGGTTTAACTTTAGATTGCGTGGAAATGTGCTTGTCGAGGGTATTTGATGCTGGTCAATCTTATGTAGCACTTTCGAGAGCTCAGAGCTTGCAGAGTTTACGCGTTTTAGATTTTAATAGCCAACAGGTATGGACTAATACAGCTGTACTTGAATTTTATAAAAAGTTCCGAAGGAATTTACACGAGATGGAAATGATTCCTCTCGGCAAGAAAATAAAGTTAGAGAGGAATAAAAGATAATATTTATATTTTATAGTTTATACATTTATAGCTTGTTGGGAGTAAAGATTCTATATTTAACACGTACACAGTGATGAGAGATTACATGACAAGTATTAATTTCATTAAAGTAAATATCTTTATTTTTATATAATTAATACAATGTTTTGGTTCTTTTTACAAATATTACAGTTTAATGAAATACAAATTTTATATTAATAATCATCAACAGTTATTTCAATGGGCGGTATATAACGCCATGTATGTCCTGCATTTACGAGCTCCGAATAAACTATTGGAGAATTTGGAGCGGATTCTTTACTACTGCATTGAATGTCTATTTTGTACTGACCAGCAGTGAAAAATACTACACGACATTCATGATAGGCTCTGCCGTATTCCTGTAACTGTTATTTATTCGCGATAAAATAGGGAATATGAGATAAGCATGTATACAGTTATAAAATGCATTTATAAAGGTGACTCACAGTAGGCAACATGACTTTATTTGCTCCAGCTATGGATAACCTTGTTTCTAATTGATAATTATTAACTCCGTTATGGTGATCCTGATAGAAATTAATGGACAATGTTAGATCACTCAGCGGATGTTCCAGAGCATTGCATACTCCCACACCAATGCTGATGCATTCACCCAAAGCACACGACAATTCTTCTTGTGCTTTTACAATAATATCGTTGATAGTTATTTCTGTAAAATATTTTGAGTTTAATTTTAAGAATTTTATATATATGCATAGCATAAACAATATACGCACCCCACTGTAAAGGACTCATTCTGACCAGATCCAACATATCCTGAGTTAGAGTAATGCCGGATAAAGTTGCTTTTCCTGTGGACTCGGTACCTAATAATTGCCAGCGTAGATCAACCAACGAAGCTATGTGTTCGGCACATATTTTTTGGAGTTCGCTTGTATCACCAGCACCATTTAACTATAAGTGAAAAAACCCGATAGAATAGTATTACATTGCAATAAATCTTTGTTACTATAGGCTGCGTCTCCATTATTACCATAGATAATTTATTAAGTGGACATCGGTCAACTGGAACGGGAATTCTACACGGTTCTTTACCTTCCATATATATACATTTATTTTGCGTATAATGTAATTCCATTTCGTGATTCGTCATGTTTGTCACGTCCAGCACGAGATAAAATTGCAATGGTCTAAAAATATATACATGACAATATATGAGATACAAATTGTATGAATAAATATTTTACAAAGCATTTACGTTTTTTTTCGTGACTTACGTTTCAGCCGGCAATACATCCCAATTAGTAATCTGCACACTGGGTAGCATCTCAATGGTTATAAAAACGGACGAAATTCTGCAGTAGCCACTTACTAAGCCTGCACCTCCTGAGTATTTTATCCTTAACTGACCTTCGATAATATTAGACGTGTGTAAAGGTACTGCTAGCTTCGACAAACGAGTGCTTGCCAAGGAAGAATGGCCGGAATGCGAACTTATTCCTGATCTAAAGGAGGAAGTCAGTTCGGATTGTCTTTTCGTATGATGAGACGGAGAACTGAGCCTAGATGGTAAAGAACTGTGGCCTGACTGTGACATTAAGCTGCTTGGTTGACTAAGACAGGTACTGCTAGTAACATCTGAAAAATAAGTTGTTAAGAAAAAAGGGAGAATATTAAAATTAAAAAAATTATATTATGATAATATAATTAACTAATTAATTATATTACCATTTCTAATCGAAGGCGCTATAAAATCCGTCGCTGCATATAGATATAAAGTAAGACTCGCACTACTGCCGGGTTGTAAAGGCAGTTGAGTCATTAGATTTTCATCGCTCCATTTAAAAATTTTACTCTCAGTTACAGCATCCAGAGCGGACTGTACCGATAACTCGACCATTTCAATAGGAACCTGACCGGCGTTCGTTATTGTCACAGTACATTCGGCGCTGCAAACCATTTGGCGTAAAAATAGTATTGTTGAAAGAATTTGGTGGTGCTTATTGGACACAAACCTTTCACCACCATAGAGCGATATACTCGCGCTGGTAACTATATTCTCGCCGGAACTGAAACTAGCAGTTTGAGGCAAACTAGTCGCGACATCGATTCTCGGTAAGGCTGGAATGACTTCGACCGTATATTGAGGATGTAACATACCCTCCATGTATCTCAATCTACAATTGGATTTAACTCCTAGCGTATGTGTGCTGAACCCGAGTATTTCTAAATCTCCAACTTCCTTGGGTCTGCCTGCTAACGTGACTGCAATCGGACCAGACTCAGCGGGCAGACTAATACTTTCTGGTATCGATTCAAATACTACACCGTTTGTCAAAAGTCTCATGTTAGATACGTGCAATTCAAATGGTAAAGGATTTATCAGCTGCATTGACACCTCACAGGTATCTCCTTCTACCCACAGATAATCTGTTGTGACAAAAAGTTTATTCTTAGAGAAAGATGTACAACATTAAACTTTTATTAATGGTAATAATGTTGAAGTATATACGTACCAACTTTGCTTTTCGAAGTATTTTTGCGCTCCAACGAGCCGAAATTAATTGGTGTAAATAAAAACGGACCATGATCTTCTTTCACCCGTTCTATTTTTTGAGGCTGTAAATGTGGCTGCATGTTTTTCAGAATAAATGATTTTGTCTTTGGTATGTTTAATAAATTAGCCGGTGGTATGACAGTACCAGAATCTAAAACCTGCCGCAACAAATATTGTTTAATTTATATAGACAATATATCATTATTCACATCATTATGTTTTAACATACAAGAGGAACAGGTGCACCCTCGCATTGTTGAGATACATTTTGCAACTGTAGTGCAATGTCCTTCCGTTCGGTAAGCGACAGGTGATTATACATTGTTTGAAGTAAAAATGTCAGATGCCTCGTAGCAAGTGCCGGATTGCCCATTCGATTGGCGGCAGCAACAAGTTCATTTATTATTTGAATCTGTATAGCCGGCCATCCTCTTTGTCCATCTGTAAGAAAAAGAATATCATATTTTAAACATCACAAAACAATTAAAATGAAAAGATAAAATATTTCTTTAAAACACATATTTGAAAAAAATTTTAACATATTTTTGATTTAAATAAAAAAATGTATTGTCAGGAAAATATACTTAGAATATAAAATTTAACAAAATTTGACTAATTGTAACCTGGTGGCATATCGACAGGATCCAGGGATAATTTAAACCCAGATGTAGCTTGCAGCATTAAATTATAACATTGTTGCCAATCTGGATTAGGATTATTTTGCGATACATGACGAGTGGCGGCCAATCGCAAACAGAATGACGCTTTTCTATCAAAACCAAAGCTCGTATATAAATCTGATAATGTAGTAAATCGATCGATCTGAAATATTTGATCTATATAACACCTTGATAAGCTTAATATGTTGAAGTTTTCGGCGTTGGATTAATATTTACATACTTTTTCTTGCTCGCTGAGAGGCAAATTAATCAATACAACGTTATTTAAATATGATGCAGCTTGTAAAGTACAGTTCTGTTCTATTGAGATTCTTGTAGCTTTGAAACTGGCTTCAGTTTCAATTATTCCTGCATATTGATATTTACTGTAATGCACTATAGCTTCACGATATTTCTTAGATATTTCCTCAGGTAGTAAAATATGTGGCATGCTGGCCTTTACCATGTCTATACTGGGCGGAGCTGGCAAAGCCGTAAGAGCTTGTGATCCTCGTCTATAAAATGAATGATTGATTCATTAGCTTGTCCTTAAACCTTAAACCAGATTCCTTAATAAAAGCAGAGGCGTTTTAACAATTTATGAAAAAAGACGATTTTATGTTTAGTATCATATAACTTTGCTCAAATTATCCATACCTCTGTTTACTTGGACTTCCTTCTTGCAGAGAGGAATTTCTTTGCAATGGAAGACTTCGACACATATTAGGATAAAGAACCAAGACTGAAGCAGCACAGAGACCTTCGTACGCCGCTCCCAGCCACAGCCAGTCATTGACAGCTTGCAAAATATTGGCTGCAGAATTATAATTGTTCAATGCATCAGCTGGAAGTCCGGCCTGAAGACACAGATCTCCCAAATGCTTTGTCATGCGGCCCACGCATCTCTTCTTATTATTCCTGGACTCGAGGTCCAACCCGATAAAATCCTTCTTCTCGAACGGAGCCAACAGTAGAGAGACACGGTCTATCTTCTCCCTGGAACGCTCTAGCCTCTTTGATTCCAGGATCCAGAACAAAAAGTTGAGATACTCGGCTATTTGCGTCTCGAGATCAGGGCATGCCTCGTCCGCGTAGAACACCGCCCGCGTCTTGAAGTTGCTGGGCGTGGTGTAGTCCGGTGGCGGTTCGTGACGTCCGTTCGACTCGAGGGGCCCGAAGAGGATGGCACGCGAGTCGTACAGAGTGCTGATGTACTTGACTTTCAAGGTCTCGTGTACCCGGCACAGCTCGTTCAGCTCCGTCTGATTGTCGTACTTGCCGAAAGTGATCAGACCCAGGAGTCGCCTGTGCGTCTGAAAGTCCCCCCAGTCGTTGTTCTCCACCGGATGCTCCCGGACGAAGCGGGCGAGGATCTCGCGAGTGCCGCCGCTGGAATCGGACACGGAGAACCTGCTGCCGGCCTTGACGATCCGCTCGCACAGCTTGCTGACCGTCTTCGGCTTGATCTGCGTGCCGACCGGCCTCAGCAGCAGCAGCAGAGCGGCGTGATCGTGGGCGGTTTGCTCGTAGTCGGGATGGGACATCTTGTTGTCGGGCACCGGACTCGACAGGATAACGCTGATAGCCGAGCGCATTTATGCCATCGATTTGTTCGACCTGGTACTTGGACCTGGTTATCTAGACACTCTCAAATTCGACCACCGATCCTGTCATTTCTCCACGTGGTCGTCGGGTCGAGCGAGATCGCGCGGCACTTTGCACTGGCACTTGTACGTAGATGAAATCTGTTCCGATCATAACAACGTTGACAATCCGTCGCGTCGGCAGCTGGTCGCGACGGGAGATGATGGGGGTGACAAGCTCGCGCTTGCGCATTAAGCTAGCATTCTCGATTATCAAACGCATAGATTAATAGATTAATCATTTAAATTCTACATATAAATTAGAGCATTAATTTGAGAAATTTTTCACCGTTATCGTTCACTTTTTATTCCATCGACAAATGTAATGGTATCCCATAATGTAATAAAAAAAGGTATGCAGTTGAGACCTAATAGCGGCTGCTAGCACCTGCTTTACGGCGCATGTTCTAGTATCTTCCAATAACCCCGTTTGTTTCCTTTTCTTCCCTAGTTGCACGTGGGAATCAGAGGGTATGCTTCGTTCGATTTTAAACTGAAAATCAGCACACTTCATTTAGATATGTTGACTCAATTAATGTGCGCCAGGATAATCCATTAGCATGAAGAACAAGCCGACACGCCACAAGAAGGCGAACGTCTTCCGGGTGAGTAAAATCGACGAGGAATGCGAGATTAACCTAAACGCGCGCGCTGAAACCGGTTAGGTTAGGTTAAAAGTGCTATACAGATTTGTACTTCGTTAAAGACACTTAAAAAAAAAAACTATACAGATTTGTTAAAAAGATAAACAGAATAATTTAATATAAAAATAATAGTAGCTAAATAATCAAAAAGTAGAAAACGTTATATCTTCATTCAGCGAGAATCATAACCAAAAAAATTGAAACTGATCTGCAGTTCAAACCGTTCTCCGTGAGAGTGACGGAGATCGACGTCGACGTCTTCCACCGGGTGGCACATCGGAACGAGGACGACGCCGAAGAGGTCGAGACCTACTTTCACGAGACGCTGCAAAAATGGAATGTTCTCAACCTGACGAATGGCTACGCCGCCTTCAAGAGGGAGGTGCGGGACATCGTCACGTTACCCCAGTTGCTTCACAAGAAGCAACACGTGATCGATACGCTTATGCTGTTCCTGAGGAAACGAGATCCTCTGTTCCTACAGCCAATCTTAGAGTAAGTAGCACTCTGAGGCATGTGGATATATGCATCAAAAGATTCTCATTATTTCTGTTCTCTCTTTGTTTTCCATAGATTAATAGTGGCTGCAGCGAGAGACCTTCAGAAAGAGTTCTACGATTACTTCCCAGAATTTCTGTCAGAAATCATCTGCCTGCTGCAAACGAAAGACGCCGAGCAGATAGAGTATACATTCACCACCTTGGCGTATCTGTTTAAATTTCTGTGGCGATATCTGACAAAAAACATAAGAACTGTGCTGCCTCTGTTGTTGCCATTGCTGGCTGACACGCAGCCTGTCTACATAAACAGGTTCGCTGCCGAAAGTTTTGCATTCGCCGTTCGCAAGATCAAGGATAAAGACTCCTTCCTGAAATTGGTGCTACGCATTCTAGAGGAGAGAAGTGAAAATGCTAAGGAGAACGGGATACTGGGTTGTGGAAAGTTATTGTTCGAGGTTGTATCCGGTACTCCAGGGCAGTTCCATTCCTGCGGTGAGCAGATGTTACTTCTTTATTTCAATGCACTGCAAGACGAAACCGTTGACCAAAAGCTCACTTATGAAGTACTACGGGAAATCGTAGTGTGCATATTGCAAAACATACAGCCACAGAAATGCGATGTCATGTGGAATGTTATCCTGAAAGTAATGGATACACTTATCGAAAAATTGAAGCAAGAATTCTCTGAGAGAAAACATGCTTTAATTCTATTGTTGCGCCTCGTACATATTATTATCAGTCATAAAAATGGGAAGTTCTTGACCGACGCTGTGTTTTTGACAAAAAGATTAACTGTTATGATGGACACATGGAGCGAAGATAGTAATATCTTGCAAGAAGTAATTAACGTGTCTGTAGCCATTCTCCTAGCACCCAATGTCAAGTTAATGCAAGAGAATTCGAGTCAATTAGTGCTGAAAATTATGATGGTGAAGGATATGGAATTATTGTATTCCTCTGTTGAAAATTTAATATGTTACTCTTCGTTTGAAACCTTGGTGTTGCCTCACGTGTTGCGACGCAGTATGTCCATTGGATTCGACAATAAGACATTGCTTCTACTTGCTAAAATAATTCTTGCAAAAGCACCACCTTGTCTTAGCGGCATAACTTTGGACAAATGGAGAAAATACATTTTAGATATACGAAATATCGGAATTGAGAATACCGATTATCTATTACGAGAATTAAAAACGTTGTCTACTGATACCGTTTCGCTCGGCGCACTGAGAACTTTGATCATTTTACCACATCTGAAGCCGTTACATGAAGATCTTAAAAATATGTTGAGAAATGGTTTGTTATTTTTATATAAAAAGATATTGAAATACGACAGTGCAGATGATGTTGCGGATATTAATGAAACCGCTTTCATATTTTTATTAACGCTGGAATCGCTGGTGCACGTGTCTGAGCCAAGCGATCTCCATGAATTCCTGATAAAGTCTGACATAAAAATAATTGATCTCGTTAACAATGATAACAAGTATATCTTAAACGCGATAGATCTCTGCTTGACATACTTTGCTGCGTCGCAGCATCATGCGAGCTACATAAATTTAGCGTCGTTTGACAAATTAAATGACAATATAGTGAAGAAACTTAGTTCACCATATAATAATGTTCGATTAATCGCGGCACATTTATATTCCTTGTTTTCCAATATCGAAAATCTGAAGGGATCCTTGATGCATAATGGAAAAAATGCTATGGAGCTTGTCTATCTGGTGGAATGTGAACCCGCAACGGTACAAAATTACCGTAGCAAGCTGACGCACTTACACGCTTTAGGATTTCAGAGTGACGCGATATCTAATCTAAATCCGAAGTATCATGAATTTCCATTGCGATGCTTGATGGGCAATTTGTACGTCAATTTTTCTCTCCTTTGGCAGCCCGTGAGTACAATCATAGCTGGTTACGGCAGCAAGGAATGTCCGCAGTTCTGGCCAACGTTTCTAGCCGAGTTAACGTCTAACGATGTACCGGAGATTGAACGGAGATCGTCGTTCGATTGCCACGTGATTTCATCATTGGAATCATTGTTCGAAAAGCACGACGATAAACCTGATTTCGAGAATTATAAGATCCTTCTCTGGAAATGCATGGCAGAATTTTCACATTATGCCGAGACGAAAAACAGGGACTTAACCGGATTGTTCATCGATTTTGTAAATGCAAATTTTTTTAGATCCAACTCCGACGAGGGCAAATATTGTGATGTCGAAAAGCGTAAAGAATTAATTGATGTCGACAATAACACGGATGACGAGGACGAAAACGACGGGGAGCATAACGAGAGCGTAAAAGTCGCGCAAGCAGACGCGATGAAAAGAAATTACAAGGTAAAACTTCTACTCGCCCAGATGGAGATATTCGATAAAGTGCAGAATCCGAGAATGATGCACAGAGAGGCGGAGCTGCATCAGATTTATTTGGATTTGATTTCTTCGAGAAATGCCGACATACAAAGAGCCGCTCTGAATTGTCTCTTCGCATACAAGTACAAGTATCTTCTGCCGTACAAGGAGCCTTTGTACGGTCTGATAAATGAGAAGAATTTTAAGAACGAGCTTGCGCGTTTCCAACTCGAACGGGAGAGCAACATGATAGAGGAGGAGCATCGCGAAAATCTTATACCGATCATAATGAGAATTATTTATGCCAAAATGATCACGAAGACCGGCATGAGGACCGGTGGGAAAAGTGGTGGATTTGCACGGAGGAAGATCATACTGCGCTTCCTGGGCGGTGCACAGGAGGACGAGATGATCATATTCGTCAAAATGGCATTTAGGCCATTCAAGTCGTACGTATCGCTAGAAGTGGACGATGCGTTTGACTTGAGGAAATACGCTGGGAACATCGTCGACACCGTCGATCTGAATAACGTCATGCCACCTAAACGCATGCAGAGCGCCGTGAATCTATTGGCGATAATAATAGAACAATTCGGTGGGAAAATGTCAGCTAAATTATTGCCGCGATTGCTCAGGATATTGATTTGTATCTTGGCTGAGGTGAACGGAATTCTGCGAAGATCGGGAGAGGTTTACCCGGGATACCTGTCGACGATCAAGAACGTGAGGACGAGCTGCGTCGGGATACTGGCCAGATTCTTCACGCACTTCGAGGACTACAACTGGACGCGGCACGAGATAGATGCGATCTTTTACGTCGCGATATTTCCCCTGTTGCAGAAACTGCCTATCGAGGGTATACACAGTCCTACGGCCTTGTTGAAGTTATTCATGGCGTGGGGCCAGAACTCGCGGTATTATCCGCTGTTCGTAAAGCATCAGGAGGACAACGAGTCGATCACTCCTCTCCCTTACATCGTGCAGCTTCTGTCGAATCTTAAGACGCATCAATCCGTCGTCAACGCCATTCTGGAGATGATCGAGAAGATGGTGACGCTGCAGGACTACGGGAAATCCAGCGAAGATGCGATACAAGTGGACACGCCGTTCTTACCGTTTCTGCCGATGCTTACCAATGTACTCGAGGTAGAGGAGAAGGCACTTTCGAGCGGAATCAATTATGGTTCCGCTATACTTCTGCCGCATGTGCCTCACGTTCTGGAATTCATCAAGAATAGACTTAAAAGATCCAATAAGAGCATAAACAAGACCGAAATGATTATACTGTCGCGAATTTCTGAATTCGTCACAGATGCCGAGACCTGCGACACGGTGCTGAAGCTGATAATACCCGTACTAGTCAAAAAGGCTACGTCTGGCAGTAACGAGGAAGTCATCATGGAATTGCTGACAACCGTGACGAATCTCATAAAAATTGTTAACAAACCAGAGGTTCATTTGCGTTCTATCGCGCCGCTGATGGGCATCGTGTCGGATGTACCCGCTCGTAAGACTCTTTTGCAGTTGTACCGTACTATCGCCGAGAAGTCTACGGAGGAACATCGCGAGATGATGATTCAGAATTACGAAGTTCTGGCCGCCCTTAACGCGTGGGATCACAGGTGGGTCGATCAGCCGGACTTCGAGAAGAGGCTGGACGCTTTCAATCGGATCAGCGACATGGCCGGGAAGAACGCGATCACGCTGGAATTCGGCGTGACTGTGATATACAACTGTTTTTATTTCCTGAAGACTCAATCGGATCTGGCGATGCGAGATTGTTCCAACCAGTGTCTGAAATCCGTCGCGGCGAAATTAGCGAGGGAGCATCAGAGTAACATCCTGAACAGGCGTTATTTAATGGATGACACTATCTTGACACTTACGAGGAAGGGTATTACGAGCAAGAACGAAGCGGTTCGCCTTCAATCGATAGCGCTTTTGGGACATATGGCCCTGGAATGCGCGGACGTCCATCCCGTTTTACGAGACTTGTCCCTGCTTGCCAATCGAGCCGACCCTGAAGTCGATTTCTTCGAGAACATGCAACATCTGCAGCTATACAGGAGAGCTCGCGCCTTACTGAAGTTCTGCACGCTCTCTAAGACACTGCAGAAGCCGTTTAATCCTAAAACATTGACACAATTTATTCTTCCCCTCTGCTCATCATATTTATGTAATGAGGCTTTCATTCACAAAAACAGCCTTGTTGACGCCGCTATCGAGACTGTCGGAGTTGTGTGCAGGCTATTACCGTGGTATCATTATGAGATCATCTTGAAGCTTTATTTAGGCAAACTAAGAAGTTCCACAGAATTCCAGAAGCAAGTTGTTAGAATAGTGGTAACGATATTAGACTCCTTCCATTACGATCTTTCAAAGTACAAACCGACAGAGAAAATTACCGAAACCGAAACTACTTCGATAGAAACGGAAGGTAATGCTGCTCTTGTCACTGAAAAAGAAGCTAATGATGTGACTGATAAGGATGAAAACCCCGAAAACCTCGAACAAGAAAATGAGGAAAAATTAGAGGAGGCATTGAATGATGAGAATGTTGAAAGTATTGAGGAAATAATAGAAAAGGATAGAGAAGCGATTAAGGAAGACTTACCACTACTTGAAAGGCAAACGCTACTTTCTCAATACGGCGCAAAGAAAGTAATGTTTAGTATATCGAGTGGCTTGTTGCCTCAATTGCATCGGTCCATTGTGACAAAAACTCGGCAAGACAGTAGTCATAAAATCAACAAGAAGAAGATTGTTTCCGAGACCGAAGAGGACGATTTGCTGAGAGTTCCCATTGCTCTCGCGTTTGTTAAGCTACTACAGAAAATGCCCGAGAATCTTTTGGATGCAAATCTGCCGGGGTAAGTCATGTCAAAAATATTTTGTATTCTTTTGTTGCGTTTAAAAATTATTATTAAGATTATTATTAAAATATTTCATTAAAACAGTTATAAATTAAAAATCTCAAAATTTTAAAGTTTCAAAAAAAGAGGAGACAAATCATATATGTAATAATTATCTTGTGAAATTGTGTAACGCATATATATTTTTCAGAATTTTTATGAAACTATGTACGTTCCTTAAATCACGCATGGAATCGGTTCGACGTGCGACTCGCGAGACTTTGCAGAAAATTATGATAGCTTTAGGACCAAAGTATCTTCATCATCTTTTAAAAGAACTGAATACGTTGTTAACAAGAGGCTTCCAAGTGCACGTTCTCGTGTATACAGTACAGGCTGTATTACTCTCATTAAAGCCTTATTTCCAGAAACTTGATATTAATAATAATTTACAAAGCATTCTGTCTGTAAGTATTATATCTGAAATGTTTGATCACACAAGCTTCGCTAATTCTATTAATTATTGATGAAATAATATATTAATATCATACAGTTTGCACATTATTATTTGTAGTCTCGTATTCGTAATATACACATATAATAATATTATCTGATATTTAATTATGATTTTCTATTATAATATTTATGCAATCTCAAATAATATCTATATTTTTAACTTATTCGAATGTTGGAAATACTTGCCAACTTTTTTAAAGTTTTAAAAAGATTTATGGACTTATCTTTATACTAATAATATATTATTGTCGATAAAAATTAGTAAAAATATTGGTAAAAATTGATCAAATATTTTAGAAATATATATATATCTTTAAATAATTATTTTTATATAGGTGTGCAAAGTGGATCTATTTGGATTAACCGCAGAAGAGAAAGAGGTGGCTGGTATTGTCAAAAATGTGTCAGAAGCAAAGAGTACTAAGAGTTATGATATTTTCCATATTTTGGCGGAGTTTATAACTGAATCCTGCTTATTAGACTTAATCTTGCCATTAAAAGAAGTGCTACTGAAAACGCATTCGCATAAAACGATACATAAGATTGTGGAGTGCCTCCGAAATATAACTCTGGGATTGGCGGACAACACTTATATATCATTGGAACAAATGCTTATATTTCTTTACGGTATTATTTCGGAAGGTATACCAGAGCTTATGCCTGAAAAAGATAAAAAACTCGCGGAAGAGGAGCGGAAAGATGAAACGAAAACTCTGATACAGCAGCAATCGGATTATTTCCTCATACCGGCAGAACCCAAAAACAGAATGGGTATTAAAGTTACTGCAAAGACTACCAAGCGTGCCAATGCTCATGTAATGATAGAATTCGGCCTGAGACTATCTCATATATTGTTGAAACGGGACAAAATCTCCGGTGCAGAGTACAAACGTTACTTAGAACCATTTGTGTCGGTTTTAAGTGATTGTTTAAAGTCTCAACATGTTAAGTTATGCACCATAACATTGCAATGCTTAAATTGGATGCTTAAAATGGATCTAGCTTCGATGCACACATCGATATCGGATATCTGTGACTCCATGTTTAGCATTTTGCACAAATATGCTGTCGCAGGCTTAAGCAAGGGTGATAACTTCGATCTTGTGATGGCCACATTCAAGTGCATGTCCGTGGTTGTCCGTGACGTAAAGTACTTCAGTATCGATGCCGATCAGCTGAAGATTCTTATCTTATACGCGGAGCAAGATCTGCACGATAGCGATAAGCACGCTACTGCGTTCACCTTACTCAAGGCTATAATACACCGCAAGATGATTATCGCTGAAATGCACACCGTCATGGAGAAAGTAGCGATGCTGAGTATTACCTCGGAGCTAGAACACGTTAAATTGCAATCGCGTTCTGTATTCTACTCTTATCTCATGGGTTATCCGCTTGGCAAGCATTTGGATAAACACGTACATTTCTATCTCACTCAGTTGAGTTATGAAATGCAACCAGGCCGATTGAGCGCCTTAGAAATGATCCATGCCATCATCACGGGATTCCCATTAAAAACGCTAATTAAAAGATCAGAAATCATATTTATATTGACCGGTGCAAGATTGATAGACGACGATGATCCAACTTGTCGTAAACTTTGCGCGAAATGTATAAAGGAAATGCTTATTCGGTTATCCTCTAACGATAGAAATAAGTTGTTCGACAAATGGCCTCTTCAATGGCTAAGTGATTCCAAAATAAGATACCGGACATTGGCGGCACAATTATGCGGCATATTCGTGACCGTTGAAAAAAATGATTTTGATTCGCGACTACCTGAAATTTTACCATTATTATTAAAACAGTTTCACGCAAATTCCTCTGTCTCTGATAAAGCGGAATTTGAAAAATGTATGGAGTTAGATAATGCAGAATGCTCGCAGAAAGATTCCGATTTGAATGAAGAAAGAACAAAAGATCATCATTTAATTCAAGTATTGCAACTGCTACTAAAAATAGCACATCACACATCTTTACTCACAAGTGAAAAGTATAAAGATTCCATTGACTCTTTTGCCGGTAAGTTATTCTCATTGAAACGTTGGCAAAAGCTCCCTTTTTTATAAGTATTACAGTTATATTGTACTTACATTTTATTTCAGAATATAGCCAATCTTTGTTGGCGCATCCGCACTTGTGGGTTCGACTAGCAGCAGCGCAATTTATAGGCTTTATTTTGGCTGTCCTGGATGTTGATAAAGTCGTGGAACTTTTAAATAATCCAGAGAGTGAAAGAGTACACGAGGGTTACATATATTCGACGCCTGTTGACACTTTGAAGAGCTTGATTCTAGATTTAGTGGCACAACTTTATCCAGACATGACATTCGAGCAATTAACAGACCAGGTTGTAAAGAACCTAATCTTTATCGCAAAGATATTGAAATCGTTCACCGGATCTACGACGAAAAATGACGAGCAAGATGACGGAAGTAAAACGAAAGATATTTTATCTTTCCCTTGGCTTATTAGAAGACTGAGAAAAGCTGTTAATATAGAAGTAACGCAAGCTCCCAAATCAACATCAGTGGTAAAAATATCTTCATTTACCATAGATATCTATGTAAAATTTGATAGATAGAATGAAAAGTTTCATAGATACATATTTTATTTTTGAAAGTAAATCATATGAATGATACATTTTCAGAGAACTGCGATGTTTAAGTTCATTGCCGGTATAGTAACTACAGTGCCTATGGAATATCTAAACGCGATACTTTTCAATATCATGTCTCCATTAGTACGGGAGATGACTACGACGGAAGAAACGAACGCTGAATTACGTCGGCTTGCCAAGGAAGTAGCTACCATGATTAAAAAATCTATAGGAAATGAAGAATATGTCAAATTACTCAATCGTGTACAACAAAAGTTGGATATTAGAAAAGCGGAAAGAAGAAAAGTTCGCGCGCAACAAGTAAATTCATTTTCATCATTTTACATCTTAATTAATTTTTAGTGTATTTATATTTATGAACTCGTTGAGTTTTATGAAATTCTTAAAAGAATATATACATTACTTTTTTTGTATCTAGTTTGTAACTGATCCTGAATTGGCGGCTAAACGTAAACTGGCTAAACAACAAAAGAAGAAGGAGGCTAAAAAAAGAAAACTGGATACTATAAAGGGAAATAAATTAACAAGAAAGCGTAAAAAGAAACCTGACCTGGATGATTTGTAAATATATAAATATATTGTAAGTATAGTGTAATATGATTTAGGTGAAAAATTTACAACTTAAATATAAGCTATAAACTAGATAAAATAAGTTAATAATTTACATACAAAATTGTTACTTGAAAAATATTTATACAAGTGATATAATATAAATTAATTTGTTTACTTCTAAAAGTTTTTACAAATGTATAAATGCTTATAGATAAGTTTTATAATTGTCAATAGATGTGTAACACGTAACTACTGTATTACGCAGAAAAAATATGTATTTATAGTTTATTTTTATGTATGGATATATTTTTCAAGAACATATGTTATTATGGTTCAGAGTTTTATTTCTTGTTCCAAATCTTGTTAACAAGTAGAATGCCTTCAATCTTTCCGATTTCAGATTTTTTACACTATCAAGCTATAATTATATAGAAGATTTATCTTTCTTTAAGAAAAGTAAAATAATACAAGAAAATGAAACCAGTGTATTAAATTTTCTTTTTTCTCTGTTCTATATTATTAATTGTTTTTTATACAATTGATTTATACAATTATCACATTTGATACGATTATCTTTTGCATCGAATATTATTGCCGTGTTTCAGGTATTTGAAATCGACTTTTTTGGCAGTAAATTAATCAACTTTCAATAAAAAAAAGAATGATTGCAATAGCAATTTTGAAATGCACTATAATTAGTAAATTCGCGTTTATCGTTTGTGTTTCTGTAAATGGCTATTTTGTTTATATATACAGGATGTTTCTTTGACGTAAGTTTTAACTTTTTCCAATAATTATTTTTTTCATTAAATATTATTAAAAAAATAGTTCAAAATTTAATTTTTGACAAAAAATTATATAATTATTTAAACAAAACATTTTAATATATATTTTTTCTGAAAATGCATTATGTGTGCAATGTATGAGACATTATCTGGATAGATATCTGGACTAGATGTGTTCGGCTTTATATATTTAATATTATGATATTGTTCTTTTCTCGATTTTTAATATTAAATATTAATTAACTATATTTATATCAAAAGTAACTGTTGTGTGTGGAAAGATATATTCATTAATATTGGTTAATATATTATACGGGAAGAAAGGATCTCTGTGAAGGAAGATCTACCATATCAATTTGCTACAATTATGAGAGAAATCGAATAAATTCTATTGGTAATAATATTGTCTTCTAACAGCATTCTAGAATCTAGATAATGAGTATTATCTACAGAAACGGAATATACTAGGTTTTATATTCTAATGACTATTTGCAACTTACGGAAGTACTTCACGTTTTCGAACGTTATAATGTACGATAATCGAAAAATCATAACATTCGTGATCCCGATAAGTTTAACATTACTGTTTTTTTTAATTTGAAACACCAAGACTGTAAAACTAAAATTCATGCTTGAAAGGAAGCAAAAGTAAAAAACATAACTGCTCCGTCAAAAGCATAATTGAAAAATGTATATCTATGAAGTTAAAACCGCATAAATTATTTTCGTTTTAATTTACGTAGCCTTTTTACGCACTGTCTATATTAATTAAACCGAGATTTTGTAAACTTCCTCTAAAGGAACTAAAAACAGATATAAGATCAATACTAATGTCATTGTTTATAGATTTTTTATCAAGCTAATGCATCCAATATGATACTTTATTATTTTTTATTTTATTTAAAGATATGCAAGTAAGATATGCTCGCTTCAATTTAAAAAAAAAACTTATCTAATTTCATAATTCAAATATCGCCCAGATAACACACGTATTTAAACAGATAAGATGGATTGTGCATACACACCCTCGCGCACGTACTAATTATTACTTAAAACTTATTTTGATAAAATAAGTTTTATCTTCAGTATAACGCCCTCACCTCGGATTTTGTTATATATAAGTAATTAATATTTTTTAAATAAAAGCAAATCAGTGCAAAATTTGGTGATATAATTATCTAATAACAAATGAACGGTAAAAATTGAACAAGAATGTGCATATTGCAATTCAATAATAAATTAGCGGTAAATGCCGGGTAAGAATTGTGTAACTCGGTCATCCGACAAATTACTTATAAATATCTTTAATTAAAAATATCTATGAACGTCGAATGATTAATAGCAAATTTGGTTTGGCATTTTTTATCAATTTGTTTTTATTTTATGAGCAATGTGTTTATTTTATGAGCAATATGTTGTATTATATTTTTATTGTTTTGCAGACATTCATTTAATTAACACATCTACATAAAAAAATTAAAAAAAGCATATTAGATTATTAATTTTTCGAATTTTTTCGAAAATGATTGTTTTTTGAAATTTTTATTTTTTAAAAATAGAATTTGAAACATACAAAAAAGTTTTATATGAAAAATCGTCTTTTTTGAGAATACTACAATGCACATTGTGCATTAACTTAAGA